>PNEQ01068773.1:0-30624 GCA_003012365.1 Medauroidea extradentata | reverse complement strand
CATGACATGACATCATACGAGCATATTGCGTGCGCTCTTTTCACTGAGCTAAGACAATTTATAGTTCACTGTTATTGAGTACGCTAGCTGTTAAATGCCTTCATCACATATTTTATCCAGAGTTACTGTTTGTATTACATAATTTCACGCGGGCAAAGCCGCGGCCGGGTAGCTATTTTGTAGAGAAATAAAGATGAATGAAAAACAAAGATGTTCTGCAATTAAAGTACCCTCAGCGTAGTGGACTGGATAAAGCTGTTTGTATTTGTTGTTATAAAGATATACAGAGAATATAGTAACACCATCAATTAATACGTTATTAAAATTTAGTTACTCTTTTCTATAGTACACGCTGGCGAAGCCGCAAAGGGACAGTTAGTATATATATATATATATATATATATATATATATATATATATATATATATATATATACACATATATATACATATATATATGTATATATGTACATATATATACATATATAGGTGTGTTTGTGTGTGTTTATATAATTTATTAAACTGAAAATAAAATAGCAAGGACCAACTCCTAAAACGAGTAGAATGTTATACAAACTAAATTTCTGTTTACCCAGTACATGTATTGCGCATGCTTATAGAGGTATAAGTAAAACTGTAAACAAAATTAAGCCGTTGTTTTCCTTCTTTACTGTTTAAACATATTTACTTCCACCAGAGTTTCAAATCCTAGTAAACAATGAGTGGTGGAGAATATCGGTTGTAGGAGCAAGTTGGTTTAGTACAGCCACCGTTGCGGCAGGTGTCTGGAACGAGAACAGCGTGGATGAAGGAAGGCGGGATTTAAAAGGTACAGCTGAAAGTCTGCGCGAGAGATGAGCACTCGAGCGGGGTGTTATTGGCGGGGAACCCATCACTCGCTCTCCTACCCCTTCCCCCGCAGGCTCCATGCTACAGCTGCTGCTGGGTTGGTTATGGTCGCTGTAGGGGAAAGAGGCGAGTTAAACGTCTTACCACTCTCCACGCCCAATATGCGCCCTGGGTTACATCACAATTTATGGTGTACCAGCGCAGCGCCATCTGTGCCAATCATTTATTCCGGTGACGGACAGTCCCTCTTGAGGTTTATATCAAACGCAAGGTACACTAGCAGTACTAGTCTCGCATAACTTCAGTAACATTTTTCAGTTATAATTTCACTACTTTTTAAACTGTTCCAGATGTTTCATGTTGTGTCTGTGGAACATTTTAGTTCTAAAATAAACCTGAGATGTCCATTTCAGCACATATGTTGCGAATTTTTACTTCCATTATGACACATTACATATTTTTAGCAGTAATGTCCGTAAGTAGCTAAAAAAAAGTTCCATCACACGGTTGCCCAGAACAACGCGCGCATTTTCATTTTTAAAATTAATTTATAGTCTATCCCACAAACGAGTGAACATTTTTAAGAGCTGACAAATGACATCTCAGAAACTAACTTCGATATTTTATTGCTACGAAGCAGTGAATTATCTTACTGATTAAGCTGAAGTTAAATTGATGCTGATAGAATATAAACCCTGGAAACAAAATGGATATACACAGCAAGCCACAAAAAATGTACGCCAGAAAAGTGCACATGTTAATAGGATTTACTGTATCACTGATACACTCTAGACATACATAGTTTGAAACGTTTTTTAAAGAGTTTTCGAATATTCACTCTGCCAGCCGAGAAACAACTTAAATTTAAAACCGACCTGAGTGACGATTCGTTTGTAAATAAATAAAAAGAAGTCAGTGATACAGGATGTATCAATAAGAATCATCTGATTTGGCTCCCGCTTTATCGTGAGCTTTTAGAGCACTTATTGAATTATGTCTATGTATTTACACTGTGAAATTGTTTCACACCCTTCCTTAACTCCAATTTTCTTTTTTCTAAACTAACCTCGCCTAGCTTAACTTACCACGCCTAATCCTAAAATAAACTAACAATATCCTCTCCCTAAATTAACTTACCTAAACTAATCTAGCGTGCCCTAAACGAAGCCTTCTTAACATAAACCTACCTGTAGTAATCTAAATTAACCTAGATAACCTAAGCTAAGGAAATGTATCGTAATCTAAGAGAAGCTAACCTAACATAAACTAACCTATATTAACATAAACTAAGCTTATCTAACCTGAATTAACCTTATCTAACACAAACTAACCTAAACCAACATAATCTAACCTAAACTTGGGCTTACCTTAACTAACCTAATATATTTGCGTAGATAATTGTTCGCTAGAAATTAGTGTTAGGTTGGGAAGGATTCTGGCTATGTATGGGGAAAGGTGTTTGTTTGCAACCAAGAAAAATCAGAGCCTGTTTACTAAATTACACTACAGTAATTGGTATCAGAGTATGAACACTAGACAGAAGTGACTTCTTGCTTGCA
Source organism: Medauroidea extradentata (assembly GCA_003012365.1). NCBI lineage: Eukaryota > Metazoa > Arthropoda > Insecta > Phasmatodea > Phasmatidae > Medauroidea > Medauroidea extradentata. Next base: position 28,217 of record PNEQ01068773.1, on the reverse strand, counting down.
GCATCTCAAGAACCCGAGTGAGCATCTCCAGTATATCACCGCCGCACGACCGCGCCATAGGTTACAGCTTGGGCTGGCTTGATGGCAGGAGGTGCTCACGGAGATGGAAGTAGTTTATGGCGACCCTTAGAGAGCGGTGCATTACCCCAGCCCTCAGCAGGAACAATAAGGGGGACGTTACAAACTTGAGTAGCCACTCGAGTAGGCACTTGAGGCATGGCTTTCATACAGAAAGATCTATAACATTCACGTTACCTGAAGGTATTTACTTGTCCTTCCGTCCATTCGTACTAGCCTTCTATTTTCTACCCTTCACTGTCAACCAGAATCTTCTTTCACTGTTTAACATGCGAACTATAAAGACAATACTTAGTATACAGTATTCCTGAAGAAAATATTTCAGTCTTCTAGGTACATCTAACATACGGTATAACTGACATCTAGGGTAATATTTTATTGGAAATTGAAGATTTTAAATGTTTATTAGCAAATAAAAATTTTCTACCGGACTTAACTTTGTCTTATAACTTATTTGGATCAACACATTTAGATTGCTCGATTTTGTATTTCAAGCAAGTATCAAATATGTAACTACGGATATAAAAACAAAAGTATAACATTTTTATTAAACAAGAGTTAGGAAGCAATTACATAAAATCTATGTGAGTACATACAAAAGAAAGTAAATGTGAATTTTCCCAACGAATTCACAGAAGTTATGGAAATGTTGTTGTTTAAGGAATGAGACACCATAGTTTATTTTATAAACGTTCCATAAGAAAGAGTGAGATTAAAATATTCTCTGCGCTACATTGTGTATGGTTTTGTAAATTTAAAATGTTAATCGGCATAAATAACAATTTACACTGTGCAAGTGACACAGTGGCTCAACTGTTTATTTGTATGTAATTATCTTAACTATTTTACAAATATAAATTTCCTGATATTGATATTGCGTGGTTGTCCTAAATCATTCCATGCTAATATTGTGGTGATTGATGAAAACCTGCCTTGTCGAATTATTTTAATTTACTTAAAGTCACTTCTTCAAAAATTTAAGAGGTTTGAAGGATCTCAACAGCACAAATGTAAACAATATAAACCAACAACAACAAAATATTATGACCGTTCCTTTCCAGTTATTGAATTACAAACTAAAAATTACTAAGCACATATTTTCACACACCAATTTCGAATAAGATATTTTAAAACTTTCTTCAAAATTAGAAACTGCCTGAATTTACAAACCAGGCATTTTAAAAGAATTTCATAAAATTTATTTAATGTATGTATACATGCAAAACTTAATATTTACATTTGTATGTTTGTTATTTGGCTGAAAATAGCTTCAGAAGTTATATACATTAAAAATAGTTCAGTAATTATATATTTAAGAATAAAATTAGAATTCAAAATTAATTACTATTTCATAATTATTTAAATGAATTTTCAATAGCGTTAGTACTAATTTATTTGTTAATTGTGAAGTTCATGAAATTCCTAGAGTGCACATAAATATACAGTACTGGCAAATTGTTTGCATCTAATTTTCGGTGGATTACTTGGCTTTTGTAATTTTTAACTACTCTTTTCATTTCCTGGCTTATTTCAATAAGATTATACACAATTACGCACAACAAAATACGAAATTTATTAAAGAAACCCAAACAACACGAAAATGTGTAAAAACTAAACAAAAGCGAGGGATTAAATAGGCCCTACGATAAAACGGAGTGAAACGATAAACCGAAACGCATTATTCGTGAAGTGAAAGGGACCAAAATACAAACACGACATACAAAAAAACTCAAAAAATACAACAAAACACCCCAAAACAACTATTGTCTGTCATGAGGTTATTTCACTGAGTAAATACAAAAAAAAAATACAGAAGTTAAATAATAAAAATTTAAAAAAATAATTTTCAGGCATTAAATGAAGAAATCTTAGACACAAAGAAAAAATATAATGTACATAATCCAGTTGGTAACAGGCAAGACACAAGACAATTCACGAATGCGACATGACGAATGTGAAACAACTCAAGGCGAAACTACACAACGAGACAAGATGATAAACAGAACAATGCGACGTTTCTGGAGCGGCCTATACTCCAGTCTTCAGGTGAACAAGGTTGTTGGATGAACATAATATTTCCATCTTATATCATGTTCACTGCAACACATTTTAACCAAATATGTATACTAAGGTTCAAGACTATATTCCACGATATGTTTTATCATTTGACCAGGAGGAAATAAATAAATTAACCAAGTCACGGTATCCACCGAGTGTTGATGACTGCTATACGACTCGCTAAATTCATCTCCGCATAGCTCAGTTATGATTAAGGTTCAACTGCACAACCAGTATACAGATGGTCACATCACCAGCACAGAGCGACCAATTGAATTCTTTACTATTGCGTGAATTGTCGGAACTTGATAAAAATAAACTTTTTTCTAATTTCCTGGTTTTGTTCGGTACATACATGGTGGTAAGGAGGGCGGCAGTGGTAAGGACAACCAGGAGTACGATTGTGATTAGGAGATGACTTGTGAGAGTTTACGTTTGCAGGGTGTGTCACGTCATGTTATAATAAATAGTTACGCTTCTGGACAAAGCTGTAGTATAGGTCTTACAACTACTGCAATTAAAAAATAGGTTAATACTCAAAACAATAAATATTCGCTACTTTCATCGCTAAACAACGTATTAGCAAATACATTAGAGGATAATACCGGACACGGAGGCGTTTTTCTGGCGAAAACTGATAACAGCGCTGCGTGCGGACCAGTGTGCAAAATTGTTTGTTTACATGGGCGGGAATTAGCTTTTGTAAGTTTTTGGATAGTAAAAATTTACGTTTTGTGTCATCGTTACTTGAAACATTTATGTTTATTGCGTGATGGAAAGAATGAAGATTCTAAATACAGTGTTGTTAATAGAATTTGAGCAATCGGTGGAAGTAAAAATTTAATAATGCTGCCTCGTTTCAGTAGAAGCAATGTAAGTATCGTTTCTTATATTTACAATAAAACTGTGGCTTTTTATTCACGTTTGCTACTTTCTTGTATAGTTAAAACATGCTGGTTAGTATATTAATTGCTCCGGAATAGCTCAAAATTCATAGGTCCACGTAAAATTATGCTGAGTGTATTGGTAAAGTAGACCTACTGGTAGTTGGCCAAACACCTCAAAATGTAACCTTTAAGTTCACATTTACGATACTAAAGCTGTAAAATAAATTTAGTCCCTATATAAAATATGGTGTTTAGCTAATTACATGTACCAATTCCAAGTATACCTACGTGAAAGTATTAAGATTTAGGACATAAAAATGTGCGTGTTAAGCTATATGATCAATAATTATAGTAGGTGAATACTTAAGTTACAGTGAAGTACGCCTCATTCAGTTTTGTGGTTCTAGTTACAGTTTTCTTTTGTAGCCTTTTTACAGTCATTTGTAATATCTCACAAACTGGAATGTCCATGTTTTGTTATAGCAACAAGTATGGGTTCACAACTGAGCAGGTTTAGAAGTGTAAGCTTACCTAAATGCAAGAAAAAGCTGCATGGGAATGCAGCAGGGACTTCATGAAGACAGGTTTCGGGAATCTTCTAGGGGTAAAGCCAGGAGGAATGTATCATGTAGCCTAAATCATGTAGATTATGGTAGCCTAACTGTTATTAATAATTTTTTACAGTATTAAATAATGTTTATTAACTTCTTGGCCTGTGAGTATTGTATTACTGTTGAAATCAGCTAAAGTAGTTCACACTGGGCGAGGGAGGTTTGGAAAGAAACAGTGGAGGGTATTGGTAAGAAGTACAGACATGTACATATGGGAGGGTCAGGAGATAAAGGTAGCTTCAGAATACAAACAAAAACAAGTATCTAGGCATAATGATGCAGAGTTACATAGGGTGGAGATGGCAGGTATAGAGAGTGGTGTCTAAAGGAAGAAGGGCTCTAGGAATGCTGGGAAGGGTATCAATAGTGCAGTTAAAGAATAGTGTAGGATATATTACAGTGATACAACAAATGTTAGAATATGCAGTAGCAGAGTTGGGTCTGTATGTGTAACTGGAGGCACGGAAACTGGAGAAGGTGCAAAGACGGGCAGCAAGGTGAGTGAAGGAGAAATGGAGAAGGAAAGAGCATGCGATTGACTCTAGCTGTACACAAACATAAACCTGACCAAATAATAACCACAATGAGTAATTATTACATGATAGCTGTGGGTACTCACGTGACAGGACATTTAGTTGAATAATTCCAATAACATTATAAAAAAGGCAAATATGAAGAGTAACTCATGCGAAAACTAACAAAAAACTGCAGAAATGTAGAAATTACGATTAATTACATTGCATAATAACAGTGATTAGTACTCAAAATTAATAATTGTGCCTACACTCTACCAATTCAATAGTGGGGAGGGCTATGAAGATCAGGGAAAGTGTGGGGTTAAAATAAGTAATTCAAGTAGGCCTAAGCCTGTTGTACACTCGTAACAGCAGTGGATCTTGGAATGAAATGTTAAGCTAAGCTTCTGTAATCGAATTGCTTTGCAATATGTATGGTGCGGGGAGAGGACGCTGTGTGTTCAGTGGTTGCAAAAAAGTGTAAAATATTAATTCGGTAGGCCTATAGTTTCTGAAAAGTATTTCACGTACAAGGCAACAACAGGTTATTTTCAAAGGGTATGCAAGCCATAACCTAGGTAGAGTAAATAAATTGTACTGAAGGACTCTGAGCTAGTTCCATTACTGTAAATTTTTTTCCTATTTTTAGCTTGACTTATTTATGTGTGCCTGCCTAACCCTTCACATGTGGTTATCAGATTTTTTTTCACCACCGAACCCACTTCAAATCAGTGGTACATTGTATGTAGGTGGCATGAACATCACCTGTACTGCTACACAGGGAAAAGTGGGTGTGTTAGTAACTGTACATAAACAATAGCAGACTGGTTGTAATGCCACAAATCTAATCATTATTGAGAATAAAAGAAACAACACAGTAATAAAGTAGACTAATACAGGGTCAGTTGTGAGTAACCTTGACTTTCATAACTATACATGTATGTATAACGTTAACGTCAGTTATAGTTTATAAGATTTTGGAAGCCAATGTAGAAAAAACTGGAAAAGAACAATCCTAGCGAAAAGTTTTTTGTCATCTTTATAAGCAAACATTTTACTAGATTGACACATTCATTAAGCGCAATCTCCCTCACTGCTATAAGATGTACAAAATTCCATCAAAATTCCAACGACAGACATTTTCCCCATCGTATGTCTCTCTTGGGAAAAGTTTTTGTTCATAAAGTTAGCAATATTTGTTGTTTAGGATTGTTCTGTTCTGATAATTGCATAATAGTTTTGAGAAACCTGACATGTTTATTTACTGCACTGATTTATGTACCATGCCTTCTTAACACGGAGATATAGAAAACAGCTTACACTGTCTGACAAACTTTATAACTGTGTAACCCATTACCTATAGTTCAGTAGTAAGTTACACGACAAAAATTAAACACATTCACAATAATCACCCTAGATGACCCTACTGTATTTGTGGTGCAGTAAAAAGTGAGTTGGAGCAGTTATCGGACTTTCACATTTCATCCTGAAGGACACTGAGTTCAGTTATCCAGGGTTATTGTAATTCACTCCAGGTGATGATTCCTCAATACAGGCCCTGGTTGATTCCATTACACTTTCCCCAAGTGTACCTCTACCGAGTATGTGCAGCTATCCGAGAACATGTAGAACCTCAAATAAGTTAAGTACTATTTGGTTGACATGCTAACAACAAAAGTCTCATAAACATTAACTTTTATAAACAAGAATTTTCGTTGATACGAATATGTTGTTTATTTAACAATAATGGGATATCACACTACAACTCACAAAATACCATATTTGTACAACAAACAAGATTAGTTTCAAGTTTTCCATGCTAGCGCCAATTGCAAAATACAGCAGAAAAGAACATTATTTAAATAAATGTAAGTGTCATATTTTTTTTATTACCATAGTTCTTTTCACAACATTATAGATTATTATATTCTCTATACCAGAAAGGATGTATAGAAATGCCTAGGATGTTTCGGCATTCTAAATGCTAAAATATTAGAGAAAAAACTGTTTACACAAAACAGTTTTCTGTAAAACCGTCATAATATTTTGTCGCTTTACGTATTTAACATGTGACGAAGCAAATAAATTCAGCGGTAAAACAAGCAACATATATTCAGAAGGATCTGAGTTTGATTCCCAGTACGACCATTGGCTTTCCTACGACACTTGACAAATGTGCTGGGATAGAACTCAGCAGATTCCTGTCCCACTTCCTGTTCATATGAGCCAGTCTCAAATGACCACATTGTCCACATGTTAAGTACAACCTACGTATTGTTATTATGTAGTTAGTAATTTGTATTTATGACAAACTCTATAACTCCATTGTCACTACACATGGTAGTTAAAGACTTGCGCAAATTGTAGACATGCATACACTCATATGTTAACAGTGAGTATGCTTCTGTCAATGGCCATAATTTTGAAGTGTGACAACTGATGCAATTTTATGCAACGTTGAAACTTATGTTGTTACAGGGAGAGCAAGTAATCGTTTAAATTTTAGCTGTTTGTCTAATTGGGCATTGGAATATTTTTTGCAGCGGGTTAGAAATACAAATTATTTTGCTTAGCTATTTGTGTTCCCAGTGTATTGTTTATTTAAAACACATTTAAGAGGGTTGTTGGGTACTTTTAAGGAACACACACATTGAAAATACAAGTTCCAAGCTGCCCAACACAGCAACAAATTACTTTTCCGCAAAGTTATCTCACAATCTAGTACTCAAATTTACAAGACATTATCCAAGTATTCTAACGTGAACTCTGCAGCAGATTGTTTTTAACAATGGCAGGGGCAGCACCTGAAGTCCTACAGTTCTAGTATTAAGATGAACATTGCACAGTCAATACATCACATGTATGTGCAATATCAGACCAGGTAAGGGTGTCAGTGTCACCCATACCACTCATTTGCTTCAGAACCTTGAATATGTTTAAAACAGCTCCAGGTAGGTGCTGAATATTCAAATGAATACATTTTATTAAAATTTACTTTTGTAGAATCATGCCAAATAGTTTGACAATAAAGTTGAAAAATGTGGAAAAGGAGGAGGGAATACATCATCAAATTGTAGTTTATTTTTTGTCCTGCAAGTAGTCATGGGACCACAGTGAGCATACAGGGTAATGTTGTCAAGAGATTTTTCTTTTTAAATTTAGTATGATGTAGAAACTGCTGCTGTCAATTTTCAGAAGTAAAATACACAAAATACAACGGTGGTAGAATATGTACAATTCTTGCACAATATATGTCATAGATCTCACATTTCCATGAAACATAAATATACAAGTGTAATATAATTCTTTCATGTACACAATATAGCTACATTGCAACTTGATACTGTGTTCTCTTGTTATCGCAAGTACGTTCTGCTCATAGCACAATATAAAATGTTTATTCCAAGTGTATAAATGTTTATAAATATGCTATGCCCAGGCCTTCATTTGTGTAGTAGGTTCTATGAGACAGTGAAAACATGACACAACACGAAAATACTTTGTTGGTATACAATATTGAAAACCCTAAGGAATGACGTAACTGTATACATGTGATGTATTGCATTGCGGTTTATAATTTGAAATGGTTCAATTTATTACAGTGAGATTGTCAGGTTATTTTTCGAGTTTATTGCATTTCAGTTTCCAGGAACATATACGATATAATTAACTATCTAGTTTAAATATTCGAATTATGCAATTTACCAGACCATTACGAGTTTATTTTGAGGTTTCTACCTAACAAAACACATGTGATTCTACTGAACACACATTCCCATTATCAATATCAGTTATCGGTGAAGTTGCTAACGGAAATATTTACCAACGAAAATGCCAAAAGTGTATAAGCATTTACTGAAAATTAGTATTCCTATGTGTTATGACAAGATAAAAAATTTAATTTAAAAAGACTTAACTTAAGTGCAAAATGTGATGTATTAAGGTTATATTACTACCATGTGTTCACCACCACACGCATAAAAATTCACCCCTATCATAACGTACATTACTTCTTGTCGTTCACTTTTGCTATTCCACTATCATCTACAAGAATTGTGAAAACCTTCATTTCAAACACACTTTGTTAACTAAATCTTCATAATGAAACATCACTAATTTAAAATTGGTGCACTCGTTTACTACACTACTCTAGCTACACCTCCTGCAAACCCAGTGTAATTTTTTCTGCAAACATTACACTGGTGTAGCTACACCAGCTTTAATGAAACAAAGCTAATATCTTTTTCAAGACTTGGCAGCTAGGCATAATCTGGCGTCACCTAGCGTGAAGTTCAACTCGTTCCGGCAGATTAAAATCATACCTGTGTAAATGAAAGGAATAACAGGATATATAGTAATTGTTTGATTTTAAAGCACCTGTAGAAAAGTACAGTGCTTATAATACGTGATTTATGTATTGTGTAAAAGAAAACTAATTAAATAAAAAAATTGTATTTGAATAAAAAAACTGCTTATTCCGATTTTTTAAAATCATGATTTTTTACAAACCCTGATTGGCAATTCATGTTAAAAATACTACCTATTAACTAAAACAGGCGTGTATTACTATTTGATTCTAAAGTTTATGTTTATATATGTGACGTCGTATGTGTTACTAGCAAAGGCGATACAAGAGACAAGTATTATTGGGTAAGGTAGCGGAACAGAATCTGAGAAAGAAAGTGGAAGGAAATTATGTAACGGAAAATTAAATAATTGTAAAATGAAGTTTTATATAACAGAGTCGTAGTAACACTTAAGTATAATGAAATAGTTTGAGAATGGGAATATGTATGCATAGGAGGTGAAGTTAATTGTGTAAAGTTAAGTAAGTTTGGTTTGCACCACTGAAGAACAAATGTCTTCACATGTGTTGTTGGAAATAAATGTATGCTCAACATGTCTTTATTATTTTAATAGTAGAAAGTAAGTGTTAACGGTAATTTTATAGTGACACATTTATGACTAATTAATAACGTTTTCGCGTACAAAATAATAAATGAAAGATAACTTTAACAGTCTCAAATGACAGTTTTGTTATGTTGGTAGTGCCCTGTTGATTAGTGTTCTAGATTGCTGGAAACGGTAGCGTTGGTTTGTGAAATAGTATCATGAAAATTAGTGAAGTGTTGATTAGAATGAAGTGTTCAGTTGTTTTAACTGTTATCGTATTGCGTTTTATGTAAAGACATGTTAGTTTTGGTTTGTGTAACTAAGCGATGCAATGTGCAATGTCCGATTTTGGAATAAATTAGTGCTTCTGCAAAGGAATGGAATGCTTATTGCTGTTGTAATTTAAGTCGTCAAGGTCAAATAATATTTTATGTTTTACTCTATAAAATTTTATGATAATGTCAGATACTTTGTGATGTCGATGTATGGACATTAACGGTGACATGTATGCAAATATGAAAGTTGTATCGCAAAGTAACAAAGAGCGGATGGGTTTTATTTTACTATTCGATCGCAGCACAAGGCTATCGAATAGTAATGTTAAACCCATCTTTTCTTTGTTTCTTTGTGATCTTAAAAGGATATTGCTGTTTTTTGTACGTCTCCGTCCAAAAACTGCCACTTTCCCGCTGGTACCCGTTAGTTTAGTCATTGCTTGTTTATTTTTGTGTGAGATTTGAAAGTAAAAAAATCCCACTAACATTTATTGTCGCTCACCGTGAAGTAGGGGCAAACAGAAACTGTCGTTACTTATTTGCAAACAGTAGAGTAACTACAAGGTTTCCACAATCAGTTTCAAAAACTGTTCTGCAAATTTTTATTTGTTCTGACTTAGTTTTACATTTGTAGGGAAATCATGCCTGGAAAACATGGGAAAAACTGGGAAATTTATTCTCATATCCTTTAGGAACCATGCTTCATTAATAGTTTTGTCAAACAATTTATCAGCTTAAATGGTCCATAACTGAAACAAAAGATAAGAAAAGGCCTAAGTTGTGTATGCTGTAAGGCCGTGGTCTCACTGTTTTGTTTTAAATTTGTTCAAAACTTGGAGCTGTTACACAAACTCTCGTGTTTAAACTAAACAAGTAAGTATGTTTTATCATGTATAGCATATTATATCCCATTGATTGCTTTGAGGGAAAAAAGCTGTATAACACAATTGACTTCTTTTTGGTGCAGCATTTTGCGTCAGTTAAATTTAATAAATATACATATTTAAATTGTTCAATTTTCTGGTAAGAATACAACATAGTAACATTGTAACTATTTGCACAATATGCTAAAAAATAGCATACCGGTATCAAAAATATTGAGTGTTGGTAGTATGAAATAGGTAAAAATGGTACATTTCATGTTCTTGTTTTTTGAGGCTATTAAGTGTATATGTTATTTGGTTTATGCATACAGCCTTTCAAAAATCCTTAATTTATACTCTACCAATCATGACTGCAGAATTTCTGTGCAGTCAGCAGTAGAAATAAATTTTGTGACAAAGATTCTTTTTTTCACTAGTATACAGTATGGCAATATGGCTGTTGTAGAACACATTTTGAAACATCATGTCTAAGTAAAAATTTTGTTCGATATTCTAAGCATATGGACAACGTGTTGCAGGCACCCATCCTGGTGCGTCTTCTAGTTCGCGGTGAGGGGACACTTTTGTTACAACTAACGGCAGCGCAGATCAAGCTTCAAGCAGCTCAAGAAACCATTTCTGAAGACAGCATTATATGTAGCCTACTAAGCCAATCTGCCGGTAATTTTTATGTTGTGGAAATTATACAATGTTCTGAAACCAACAATAGCAGGCTGTGAACTTTTCTTCCTTTGAGTCCATTATTTGTTTCCTTATTGTACAAAGCTATAGCTTTATTATTTTAATGAACCCTACGTTTACTGGATGTGGTGGGTCTGTGTTTTGATTAGCATGGCAAGCATATTCTCCATTTTCTCATTTGCCTTACTGCTTGCAGGTGACACAGAGTTACTACTCTTTCATTTGGTCCATGTTCAAACTGTTATGGGAGGTAGCACTAACACTTTACCTCTTATCATCAAACTCCGTAGCCTATATCGTAACATCACAATTCTTTACTTTTTGTGGTTAACTTGGAAGGTGCTCTGTTATTTTTGTAATTATTATTGTGTTTGAAGATAAATTACACATTTTTAAACCATCTCTTAAAGAAAAATAATAACCTAATTAAAGTAGGATTATCTAATAATTTTTATAGTCTGGTAAAGTTAACAGCAACATTTAGGAAACGCTGCTGGCACAAAACTAATCACAGTGATAAAATGGGCTAAAGGCTTCTCACAAGCTAAAGTAAAAGCCAATATTGTCCTACAGCATGAAAAGTTACTTAGCTAATTTATTATTATTATTATTATTTGTGCGTACATTTTTGAATTGTAATACTGTGCACACACGTTTTGGAAGCACTACAGTATTAAGTTGCTCATCAACATGACGTGCCCAGCTCATTCATTCAATAATTCCTTGACAAATGTTACGCTTATTCAAGTATGTAATAGCAATTTTCATTCAGAATGCTGCTTACAGAAGTTCTTAAAAGAAATTTGTTACGTATTTTTCAAATCCCTTACATAACTTTTTTTTATATACTGGCGAACTCTACCATTTCAGTTAATGGTTTCCGTCGTGTTTTTGAAAAATGTCACTATGAAGTTTACAGTAGGTACTTGCAGCAATATAGTGTGATTTATGTAAGAGCAAAGAGATTTAAGCTTTTTGCTTTAAAAAAATACACAATATATGTAAATATTTTCCAGTCAATATAATTTTGTAATACTGAATGTCTTTGGTTAAGGCATCTATGCATTTTTTAATTTTATGTTTCACAAATTTTAAGTTAAATATATTTGTTTAGAAGCTATACAAACTCATAGAGGGAACTATAGCTCCCTGAAAAACATGCCTGCAAATTAAATTATATGGAATGTTCTTATTTGTGAAAATGTGTGGGAGAACCCAGCTGGGACTCAAACCTTGTACAGGGTTCACCTTTGTGGGAAGCAAGCAACTGTGACACACTGACAACATTGAGAGTGCAAGTGGCAGTGCAACTGAATTTCTTGCATTCTTTATTACAATTGTATATATTTTGTGAATAATACGATGTATTCATATCCCTTGATAAATTACATAGTACTGTACAGTGTTAAGGTAAATTCTGCAGTTAGAAAATCGCTGATGTCCAGCTGCTCTTTTATTTAGGCAAGGTAAGTTTTCTATGCCATATAAAGGGGTGACTTGAGACGTTTTTACATAATTTTTATTTCTTGTGCATTTAAGCTGTGAGTTAAAAATTTATTTAATTTTAACATTCATTATTTAGTATTTATTGCAAGTAAATTTATTTACTTGTGGCTTTCATATATGGGAAAGATTTTTTTGCAATGGCAGTTACCATCTTTTACATTATAAATTCAGTATTTAAATACTTGCCATAGCAAACACATCTAAACAAAGCAGCGTGAACTTGTTTCATTTCTTTTTACTTGTACCTTTCCTATAATCTGTTTGTGCATGTTTATAGAATATCGCTGGCATTTACAGTTTGTAAAGAAAGTGTGCCATTCATATTAAGATTTAAATGGGTCAATGTTTGCAAACAGCCAGTAGTAATTGCAGAATTTAATATTCATAACATAAACTGTATTTACCCTGGTTGCGGTTTCGTAGTTGAAAGTTAACTATGATTACCGTACGTTTAGTAAATAAAATTGTGTATTTTCTTTCCATTACTACACAGTTTATATGGCAGGGTAAGTATCATGTCCTGTGTCTACGTGTACTACAAACCTAATTTATTTGGTGCAAAAGAAAAACCGTCAAAGTTCTTCGAGAGCCATTGACTGGTAACTTGAGGTGTATTTGGAGCATCTGTGGCTATGAGATGGCTGGAAAGTTGGAGAAATCCAGCCTCTCTATAGTATGTCACCGTCCTGGCACAATTCCCCTGTGGAAAAATGGTTGGATGACATTGCTGATGTTTAAAAAAATTTTCAAATGTTATAAAAGTAATGCTTTCTTTAGAATAATTAACTATCAGGACAGGTGCAATATATCTACTGAAAGGCCAAAATAAAAACAAAATTGTCCACATATACATAGAATGTTTCATATAGAATTCATATTACAGAAAAAGTTTTTGACATTGCCTAGATTGCAAATTAAGGTATTCTAGGCTTTATTCTGTGCATGACAATTAAGAATTGTGATTGGTAACATCTGACATTGATAAGTGATTTCATGACCTTTCATTTTGTTGCCATAATAGTCTATGTCCTGGAGACTTATGGATCATTTTATAGAAAAAAAACAGTACTAATATGTAGGTACTGCACAGTAAATTGAACATTTTATAAATGCACAGTTTCATAAATGGTGCAGAAAATTGTACCTATAGTACATTGCAATATTTTAAAACTAGGTAAGCACATAAGGCTTCACCTGCTATTAATTTTAAACATTTAACAACATATTGAACTATTTTTTAAAAATGCTAAACTGTACAAGATGATGTTAAGGGCTAGTCATGTCGTTTTAGAAACTTGAAAAGTCAAATGTTTTGACTAAATTTTTTTTATACTTCATTTTACATTCCCTCCTTATTTTCCTGTCGCAAGGTACTTTTTTTTGCGTAAATATTCACGGACGCATGCACAGCTCACCTATTTTTAGCTATATTTTTCGGGAATCCCTTTCTGCCTCTCTGCTTTATTCCCCCTGCCCCCATTTTCCCAAATTATATTTTTGCAGAAAATGTTACTTTCATCAAAATTCGAACAAGAAAACAAACATACCAGTGCTAACTGTAATATTTCAGTGCCATTTGTGCGAAAATTGCATGTTTCTGAAGGATGTTTTCATGCGGTGCGTACATATATGTATATAAACTTGATATGACCCGCCTAAGGGTAGAAACTAATTTGGGGCTAATATATGCATATATTTATGTGTATATATATATATTGTACATATAATGTACATGTATATATATATATATATATAAACTTGATATGACCAGCTTAAGGGTAGAAACTAATTTGGGGCTATTGAATGTTTTAGGTTAAGTAATTTATATTATTTTGTTTTGAATAGCTTGAAATGTTTTTGTATGAAAATTGTTTAATTGAGAGTATTAATATCGATGTCTAAATTAAGAGAGACCTAGCATGAGCTCAACATGTGATATAAATATTTTGTGACTTTAGGCCTATTCCAACATAGCTGCATAAATGTATATATAAAGCCAGACTAGCCTCATATTCTTGTCAGTTACATAACTAGTATAAATATTCGCTTGTCTTGTTAATATATGACATGTTACAAACGTATACTTGTAAGACTGCACTATTCTAGTGTTACTCCGAATGACAACAAGCACTATAGACCATACTGAATATTAACAGGAATTTGTTATTTATCGCATTGAAAATTAAATACGATGGCTACTGATAACATATAAACGAAAATATATACTTAGAAACCAATTTTTGTCAGCTGTAGAAACGTATTTTACTCGGAAACTATCATAGGATAGCCATTTAGATAGACGGAAATTTAAACTTCGCGGCGAGTTTTGCACACTGAGCCGCCTAGGTAGCGCTAGTGTCGATGTCGCCGGCGTCGCCAATGCTAAAGTATAGGCCGTGTCCGGTATTATTCTCTACTGTATTTGGTATTACTGGGTTTCAGTCGCTATATTGAATTTTATTATTTTTCACTTTTTTTTTAATTCTAGTAAGAAAAAGGTTAAATATGCGATTATACCTCAAATTCTATTTAAGTTGCGCTACAGTGCAGACCTTGCGATTTAGCTGTTAACTTATAATTACGCCGCAATATGTGTGGTAAATTTTTTTTATATTTTTAATTTTCCCGACAATTTGCGACCTAACTAAACATTACTAGCTCTGTTGCCATGATTGCATCGTAGCTCGAGGTAAATAGAATTTGCGGTATAGTCGCCGATTTAACATTTTTCTTCTCAGAATGCCGAAGAAGCGAAAAATAGTAAAACTCCATATGGCGACTGAAACCGAGCTTTAATATTCATGAGAATGTGTTTTTCGGTTAAATTATGATAACGGCAGTGGGTCCTACAGCATTTCTTTTCCGTTTTGAAACATCGGCCGTTTGAATTTGCTGAAAGTATATTAATGGATATTCGATGGAATTTTGTGTATCTGAGATGCAGAATACGTGATTTAGATTCACACTGTGTCAGATTCGTTTGCAATGTAAATGTACATTCAAATAAATTTACATTAATTAATCATTTCTACTTCTATTAACTATATATTGATAAGATCAAATTTCTTACGGACGAGTTTGAAAAGGGACAATATCCGCCACAATATTAGGTATTAACAGTATCAAGTCATGTTTTACGTAACAATAACAGGCTTTCTGTGGGTGTTAACCGCGTAGTTTGTGTTCAGGAGTGACGAGTACAACAGAAATAAATTATACAACGTAATTTGTTAAACATAAACGATAGACACAGTATAATACCGCTTTTACTATAGTAAATATAAAAACTGAATACGTTATTAAAATCGTTATATGTATATCGTATAATTAATTACAAAATTTTCTTAGTTTTTCTTACATTTCCAAGTTCATTCGTAATCAAAATAAAAGTTTTAAATATATTTTGGAAAGTAGTGAATCGTGTTATTTTCCGCCATTTCTAGTTGACAAAAATCAGTGTAGGTACCGAAACTCCATTGTGGCGTAAACACTTTGTCCAGACATTTGTTTAGAAAGTTGTGTTTCCTAACCTAAACATTCGGGGGACGGCATAAGAGTACTGGATGTTTCGTGAGGTATAGTAGGTAGCGTGATATCGCCACCCGCATGTATTTTCATTTGAGTGAAAAGTGTTTCAGGTTGGTCCGTACTCATGGCCAGACTACAACGTACAGCAGGAAGACGGTCTGAGAGTAACTGACGTTTCGGCGAGGATATTTGCAATTGTTATGTTTCCAGGTAGTAAATTTTCTCTGACATTAGAAGGTGTGTAGCCGTTTCTCACATCAGCCAGCTTGTAACAAACAACGACGTGTCAATAAATAATATGTTTACTTGACTGTACCGTAGTTTTAAATACTTTGTAGTCTAGCATACTGTATTTCTCTTCCAACCACCAGTGATTAGTGCTCTGGCTATATTATTATGAATTATTCTCTTATCAGGCCGATATGCGTTGTGTGAAGGCCTGCTGTTGCTAGCCAGAGAGTTTATTCTCTGACAAGATAACAAGCTGTGAGAGGGTCTGACAAATACTTAAGGCCATGGTCTTTCATTCATTTCATACAATTGCAAATAACTATAATATTTTTCAATCAAATTCTTTGAAAAAAATTTGAGACTGTGTACAGTTATACGATACACAATTTTGCCAGAGTTTTTTTTAATAATGTACCGTTTGTTAGCAAAAATTTGTGTTGCTTCATTTTTGCTTATTTAGACAACAAATGATGTGATATTTCAGGGGCAGAAATCGAAAAATCCATTTGGTATACTGCAACAGAAAATTCAGACTCAAACGATTATATATAAGAGTTAAAACTGTAAGAATGGATTTTTTATATATGTATTAATTTGCGTTAAAAATATTTTCGAAACCCACTGCTGAACTAAGAGCGATACCTTAATAGGAGAATAAAGGCGAGAGCGAGGCCATTGTTTTATAAGATGGCGGTCACAGTTGCAACAATTCTGAGGCTGGTTTAAGCTAATGCAAATAAAAGTCACATGTGAAGTTACATTAATTTGAGTTTTTACTGAAAGAAACAATAATTATGAATGAGTTTGTGGACTGGGTGAAAAATAAAACGAATTAAGGAGTGAACTTATGCTTTGAAAAATGTGCCCAACCAAGCAAATTTGTATACAGTATCGTACTAATTGTTACACGTGTATGCTGTATAAAACGAGCGTTTCTTCCCGATTTATTTGCCGTCATTTAAAATTAAACTTGCATTAATTATAAACATTTTTGCAACCAGATTCGCAACGAAAATAATGGTATCTGACTACGCAAATAACAGAATGTGCTAACGAAACCATTACGTCTATACTTTTGTCAGTCCATATATTTTTCCTGTTTTGACTTGTTTAAGCACATGTTCCATTTAAACACTTTTCTTTTTCATTTAATCACATATTTTGACTGTAATTTTAAATACACTATAGGTGGTGTTAATAAAGAACATATAAGAAAAACACTCGAATCAAATTCACATGTTTCGAATTTACATATCAGTTTATTTTTATTTCATATCGCCTTTGCGATGATTATAATTTTCCGAACCAACTTTGTAAATAACAAGAAAAAAATTAACAAAATATTAAACACACATGTGCCAACATCATCTTGTTTTAGAGGTAAATATACAATATTTTTAGTAACTATATTGCTAACATACGCACAAAAGTACCATTAAGTTCCTTAATATCATAGTAATAAGCAAGCGAAAAAAATTGGTGATACAGCTTGACTAAGCACTTAACAACGAGGATAAGCTGAGACGATGTTAGATAATGCCCTGTTATTAGGAGTCTGATACAACTGGACCTTAATGAGTTAATAATTTATTGTTGACCCGTATTGTTGAGAGAGCCTTCGATAGTAACTTAATATGAAGAATCGTTCGACTAGAAATTTTCTGAGCTATTTAATTAACTGAAGTTTATTTGAGTTTAGGTGGGTAAATTGATATTATTAGTGAATTTAAAATGTTTAATTTACACTTAACTTCTGATTGCCGACAATAATATTTACAGCTGTTGTTAATTAATACTTCAATAATCCACAATACAGCCAGGACACTTTTTAAATCTGTTCGTAAAATAAAGTATACACTAATTGTTACTGAAGCGGCAACTGTTTGCAATAAAAAGCTTTCAATATTGATACCGTAATACTATTGTAAAAGCGTTGTAGCAAAGTTTTAACTTCTTGTCAAATTTGTGATGGTGCACAGTACGAGACAAATTGTACTGATATGTTCAGTACGATTATTGAGATATACATACATGTTCCCAAATTTTCTGTACCAATTATTTTTTCTATGTTTCTGTCTTTCATATGACTAACTGATCTAATTTATCAAATACCAAAAACTTTATAAAATACTTTCCTTTCTTATAGGTATTCCAACACTGACGGTATTGTTCATTGGATAATTTGGTGGTGGTTGACATAATTCAGCAGTCACATTTATGTTACACAAAAACAACGCATTAAAATACGTAAAAATAGTATTTAACAACTTGTCAATGGGCATTTGTAATTTTTATGTGGCCAAAAATTCCAGTCCCTTACTCACAAGTTGATAATTATTACTTAGCACATTTTAAATTGTGTGAGTAACATTTTATACTATTAAGTGAAATGTACTTTACTAAGTTAACTACGCAGCAGCAAAATATATTCCGTTTACGCCAAATTTCGACATTTAATTACTATGTATTTTATTGTAGCCTGCTGTGAATGCATTGCAGTGAGTTAGAAGGTAGGGATGACTTTGTTGTGCAATACATCAAACAATAAGAAGAGCTTCTGTTTCAAACGCAATTCACAAATAACTGACAATTGACATTGAAATTTCATTCAATACGTTGTTACTGTTACTGTAGTAATATTGACGTAGGTATGACGGTGTAGTTAAAGGAATGGTAGTATATTTTCCATTTGCTAACGAAATAAAGTAGAGTTTAATTTATACCAGTGTTTTGCCAGATATGAGAAATTGCCACCTGTGTAATGTTTACTGGCGTGAAAATAATAAATATTTCTCGCTCTTTCTCTTTCTCTTTCAATAGTTAATAATACGCTTTGAAGGTGGATGGTATTCCGCATGTTTGAGTCAGAAAAACTTTGTTCAAAAATTTGTATTACAACGAAGTATATAAAAAATATGATTTTAAAATATGATTCAGATCTAACATTACATTAGTACATTTTACACCAGTAGATGGAAATTTAAAAAAAATTTGTAAATATATTACATGAGTGAGAGTGAGAGATTTCGGTCAACACTTAACATCGAGATCTTTAGCGTTGGTGAGGGGTGGCATGAGGTGTGAATGGAGCAGCACCGGAATGAAGGGGCGGGGAAATGGGAGATCCCCGAGAAAACCCACCGACCAGTGGCATCATCCGGCACGATATCCTCATGCAAAAACCTGGGGGCCGACACCGCCAGGAATCGAACCCTGAACGCCTTTGAAGGAGGCGAGTGCTCTAACCGTTGTGCCAACTCCGGCCCTGATAAAAGGGCGGGGGTAGTAAACATTACCTTAGAGAAGTTTAATTAATTGGTTGTAACTAATACTGTTTAAAAACAAGCTATATATACCTACAAATATAGTTGAGCTACCTAGGCTATTACAGAATGTTTTTCCTAACCTAGCTAGCACAATAGCTCCACTGAGGGAACTCCTGAATAACCTCATTGAGTGGCGGTGGCCGCCAGTGCCCACTGAAGTTTCGCAGCAAGTGAAAGCGTTGGTCAGTAAGGCACCAGTACTCCGACTACATGACCCTCACCCTCACAAAAAGCTTTCCCCTCAGCGTGATGCCTTAAATCATGGTCTGAGACGATTTATTTGCGACGACTATCCAATTAGCTATACATTACGGTGTTCGTTTCCTGCAGAAAATAGTTATGCACAAGTCGAGTAGGAGACGCTCAGTATTGTGTTCGCAAATATAAAGTTTTTTCACTGCATATATAGAAGGGATTTCACTGTGTACACAGGTCGTAAAACTTTGGTACTAGTGTTTAATATAAGTGTAGCATACGTGTGTTCCGTTAGACTTCATCGGATGAAAATCAGGTTGTTACGCTATACGCTGTCAGTAGAATACCTTCCCGGAAAACTTATGCGTGTAGAAGATTCACTGTCGAGAGATTATTTGTCAGAAGTGGATCATACTTATGAAGATTTGTCCGCAGAGATGGTAGGTTCACCTTGTGAGTGTGTGGGTGCTGTGAGTGTGGGTGACACAAGTCAGGTGTCACGAAGTACAAATGTTGAGTGCTAAGAATACAGCACTGAGTGAGGCCATGCAATACTGTCAGACAGGGTGGCCTAAACACAGACATCAAGTTAGCAAGCAAGCTCAGATGTATTTTGTCCAAAGAAACAGTCTGCATGTCGACAAGTACCTGGTATTCTTGACTGACCGCATTGTAGTACCATTAGCAATGAGACCGCAGATGCTGTTGTAACTCCACGAGGGATATTTAGACACAGAAATAACCAATGTGCGAGCCAGGAAAGTATTGCTTTGGCCAAAATTGTCTGATGATATTGAGTTATTGGTGAGTAGGTGTCTCACATGTCAGACACTCAGATAAAAGATAGCAGCATAACCAATGAGGTCTCACAATATTCCAGACTTTCCATTTGAGAAACTCTGTGTGGATCTTTGTGACTGATGAGGAAATAGTTATCTGGGTTGTGTCTGAATTCGATGCAACGAACCCTTCTCCATTTCCCCATGCACGCTTCTCAAGTTACAAACCATTGTTCCCTTCATGAATAGTGCGCACCTCCAAATTCAGACACCCTTCTTGGTTTGTATCTCGAGTACTGTCTAAGACCTACGTCTCGCGTTACTGTTATGTCTGTGAGCCGAGCATCACGTGTGTATTAACATTTTAAGTATTAATAGAAACTAAATAGTTTTAAAAGTTGAAGACTCAATTTTATTAGTGCTACATTTGTTTAAAATCAAATATAGGCAGCAACAAATAACACATCGCGAACGGCACGCAGATCCTAACAAGTTCGTATTATTATCTGTGATTGTTGAAGCCAACCAAATTGGATATGTAGGGTTTAGGAATTCGTAATAAATAAATACGACAATACGCGCGCAGCGAAGTCTCACTTTAATAGTTAGATGTCATTTTATTTGTTATTCCACATATATTGCATCACTAAGTTGACTTTTATTTTGCTAGCGCATATATTGATTTGGTTGCTGAGTCTCTCCTGGCGATAAATACATGCCGTTTCTGTTCGTATTTCTAAGATTATCTCATTACTACATTACTGTATATGTATACAGTTATATATATATATATATATATATATATATATATAGAGAGAGAGAGAGAGAGAGAGAGAGAAAGCTCTTATATTGTAAACAAAACTGATTTAATTTCAGCAATCATTTAATTCTTTAATTTAAATTTCTCAAACACGAAAACAATAGAACAATTGCTTCTATTCCCAAACAACCTATGTTGAATCTCGTCAATAGAGTAGGTATTCCCTAAACATCTCCCCCATCAAACAGTCAGTTGTTCAGGTTGCTTGATAACACGTCCAGATCGAGTTGTTTTTAACTGGTCTATCGGTGATATTGGTTGGTCAGTTTCTCCAAAACTCTCCTCATTAATGTCAACATTTGACTCTTATTCTGCAGAATCGGTCGACTCCGGTTAAGTGTCTGAATATTTTAATGGAACTTGCAGAGAAGTTAGGCGATTTTTCGATGTATTTGTAGGAATGCAAGTTAAGATGAAAACGGTTTCGTTTTAGTGTCATACCATCAGTGTCAATGATATAAGAATGAGGCTCCGTCGACAATCGGATGATCGTCCACATAGTTTATTCTAAACAAACAAAATGCTACAGAGAAATGTGTTCCTTGTGTAAGTTATTTTATGAATAACGCAACATCCTCAAAGGAATGCGCTGTAGGCGTGTAGACAATCTAATTTTTAGGCTGTAAATATTTTTAACGGCGTTTTAACATATATTTAAATAATTATTTCCTTTCCCAGAATATAGTCTTACAGTTTGTCACAACTCCATGCAACAGCAAGACCTTCTCGTTCAATATTATAATAATGTCTTTCTTTCTCAGTAAGTGCACGAGATATTAATAAGACAGGTTGCCATTTTTAGTCTGTTGTTGAAACAAAACCACTCATAATCTACTGGATGATGCATCAGCCGATATCATAGTAGGCAACCTATGATTATAAAATGATAATACTTGAGCATTGCAGATAATGTCTTTGGTTTATCAAATGTTTGTTGTTTTGCTGTATCCCAGTACTATTAATTTATTGAGTTCTTTAGGATATAAATGGTTTTCAGGATTGTACTATTATTAAGAATGTATTTTTCCAGGAAATGTTTTTAATCCAATAAAATGCTGAACACCTTTTTTTATCTGTTGGAGGTTCCAGTATCACTACAGCCTCAACTTTTACTTCGTCCACTATTATACCTTCTTGAGAGATATTACACAAGAACTTGATGAACCCCTAAGAAAAGAGGAATGTATCGTAATTATTTATGGCAACAGCAGTGTTTTTTTTTTTTTTTTTTTTTTTTTAATTTTTGGAGAACATCTTCCAATATTTTATTATGTTCACCCTGTGTGTTGCCCAAGCGAGTGTAACATCAAAATAATTAATTGCATTTTATTTTGTCCTTGAAGGATTTCATAAATGCGATAATGTAATTCATCATATGCAGATTTAATACGAACTTGAAGAACTTTGAATCAGTATCGTCCAAAGGATGTCAGAAAAGTGGTTATTTACTGCGATTTTTTAGCTATTTGAACCAGCCAAAATCCATTATTTGCATCCAATTTTGAGAACACTTTGCTTTTAGATATTTTGGCTAAAAATAATCGTTTGGTGACACAGGATGTACGGGACGTTTTACTGATACATTAATTTTGAAAGATCTACAATTTATCTAATATCTACATTCTTTTTTGGTACACTCCCCATCGGTACACAACTCAGTTGGGTGACGAATTGATTCTAAGTCACATTATTCATGAACCATTTAATTTAGCATTGTCTAAGTAAAGAAGTGGAATCTTACGACGTGTAAATATTGCGTATTGCCTTGCACTATCATTAAGTAATTTTTTTAATGTGACCTAGATGAGAATATTGACGAGGAAATTTCTGATAGCATATGTATTTTGTATCCGTGCTGCTAATGTAAGGCAAATGTTGGAAGATTCTCAGCAGCTGGTTTACCAGGAGCGGTATTTTACAAGAATCTGACACATGCAATGTTTCTACACACTCTATGTTTTTATGACTTATTCTAGCTGGATCAATATCTCGAAGTGGATGACCATCAGCAAAAGTTACTTGAATGCTCAGTTTGGTGTACTTGAAGTGTTTTACTGACCTTAATTAATGTTGGTATTATCCATACATATGTTCCTGTATCTATTTTGAATAATGTATGTAACGTCTCAAGTGTAGGAACTGGCCATGGGTCGCATCATGCAGAAACTTAATTATTAATTTTCCTAGTAAAAATGAATAATCTTGGACAGAAAACGATTCTTGTTGTTCTACTTGAATAACCTGTTGTTTGGCATGGCAACCCCTTGAAAAATTACCCATATTTGAGCACACATGAAATATAACATCTTTTACTGGGCATTCGTTATGATTATGTGAAAGCATATAACCGCATAATTTACAACATTTATGTTTAGTTTTCTTACCATTACAACTGTAATTCTGGTCATAAGAACTACGTTCAGTTTTCATAAAACTGGTTTTTCATTTAATCTTGTGAAAAGGATCTGTACCGAGCTCGGTTTTCTTTCGGTTCAATTCCTCCGATATGCGGAGTGTATTAATGGCTGATCGTAATGTTAAATTTGAGTCTATCTGTAAGCGATCGCCGAGTGTTTGATCTCTTAGTCTAATTATCAACATCACGAGTATAATTTATTCTTCTTACTTATCCCATTCAAATGTACGAGATAAATGTTTTAATCTGTGATAAGATATTCACCTGTTTTTGTGGGACTTGGTTTTTTCTTTAAAAATTTGGTTCTTTAGTAAGTAATATTTTTACGAGAATTGAAATAATCGTCATAACATTTAAGAATAGCATCAAATTTTCCTTCTCGTTCTCGTGAAAAGTGAACAAGTCTACGATCTCTTCAGTTATTTCTCATAATGTATAAGAACATCGATTTGTGCCTTACCTGCGGTATTCTTCAAATTACAAACAGGACGATAGCTTTTAAACATTGTCTTCCATATTAACCATTCGTCAGGCTTGAAAGAGTGTTGATCAGGAGCCTTGACAATGAGACAAATTGATTTTTCGCGGTTTTCTGTGTGTTGGTCATGTTTCCTCATTAGACACGTCATGTATTACTAAGAATAACACTGATTAACTTTAGAAATACCTTTAATTATTTATTTTAACTTTCTCAACCACAAAACATTTGATTGCTTTTTTTTTATCCAAACAGCGTCTAAAGAGTCAGTTACATAGAATAGTACCGGTACTTCCTAAACAATAACCGTGACTATCATTTATTTCCTATCATTAATTATTCTCATAGGTAGGAGTTAATTTTGTGCAGAAACATGAAAAGTGAACAGTTGTGACGATATGAACCATAGAGCATCTAAAAGTGATCTAGGGCATGTGACACGTCCCCTTGGCTGAAAGGGATATTCTAAGGCATGTTCTAGGGTGCAGTTGTGAATTTGGGCGGCGACACTTTGACGTCGCGCTCTAGATCCACTTTTATAGGCCACGAAGTCAGTTAAAGGCACTTTGGGGCGTGAATTCATACACGGCCATGGTTGTTATTAACAACTATTCCAAATGGGTTGAAATAGCACCCGTGTAAAGTAAACAAGCCGATGAAGTAATAAGAAGACTGAAAATGGTGTTCGTCACTCACAGTTTACCAAAGAAAAGATGGCATTTAACACCTACAAATACAGGCAGTTTGCAAGGGTTGGGACTTTAAGGTTGTGACTGCAAGTCCCCATTATCCAAAATCGAATGGGCAGGCAGAACGAGCAGTATAGATTGTCAAGAACATGCTGAGCAGATGTTATTATCCATCGAATGATCTACTGCTCATGCTACTGGAGTTCAGAAACACTCCTTTGCTTGCAGTAGGTTGGTGACCAGCACAGTTGTTAATGAGTCGTCGTGTGAAGACAAATGTACCAACGAAGCTGACGTTACTACAACCGGAAGTGCAGAGAACAGGAGCAGAGAAACTGCGAGACAGACAAAGGAAGACGAAGCACTGGTATGATTAGAAGAAGAAGCAGAGTTTCATGAACAACACTGTGTTTCGCTATACAGAGGCAATGAGTGGTAACCAGCAGACATCGTATAGAAGGCGTCGACTCCAAGGTCGTATGTTGTTTGAGCTCAATATGGTCTGCACGTGCGGAGGAAGGAATCTCATCACCTGCGACCATCTAGTTTGACTCCTGAGGAGCATCTGAGAAGATCCAGCACACCGATGATGAACTGCGTGGGTTTCCAGCAGAAGGCAAGGTAGGAGGAAAGTCACACGGTGCAGTGGTAAAGCGACAGTCAGATCTATCGAGTGGTAAGGAAAAGGTCAATTTACCAGGGCAGGCAAAGAGTGGACATTGGTTCAGATTGCCAACAAGATACAAAGACTAGTGAGTGCCTAGTAATGTAATGTACCAAATTTGCGACTGCTTTATTTTACTGTTTCTGTGTTGTAGGAGGACGCGGGGAGAGTCTGGACAATATAGATATTTATGAAAATGGAAGGTATTGTGATATGTTATGATAGTAACCGTTAGATAAAATAGAGAAAAATTTGTGTTGAGAGACTTTTCGTGGTGGATGAGCAATGTTATAAAGCTTTAATACAGTAGTTGTTAATCGTGTGTATTAGTAAAATCATGTAACGAGTTATGACGATTAGAAGAAAGAGAGATACGACAGGGGGCAAGTAAACATTACCTAAGAAAGGTCAAATTAAATTTATTTTGTTGGAAAAGTTTTAGAACTAATTCTGTATAAAGTACGTATTATTTATTCCTACATCTACGTTAAAAACTTTCTGTTTTTTTATTTTGTAGGTAAATCTAATTTTAATTGATTTGAAATTAGGAAATGGTGGAAACCTCCCGTGAGGCTTAGACTATGAAGTTCTGTGCCTCTAGTAAAGTAAAAATAGCTGTGTTTTATGGCGATGGCGTTAGCGAAGTGCTCTCCAGAAAGCTCGACAGTGAGCACGCAAGGAGAAGAGTGCGGTGTCATATGTCCTTCACGTGGGAGGCACGCTGTGTCGTCTTCGCCTCAGTAAGTGTGTGTTTACTGGTGTTGGTGAGATGGTAGAACCGTGTCTGCCTCCTTCGCAAACAACTCGGCGAAGGAACGTCTTCCAGTTCGCGCGTCGTGCGCCAGCTTCGCCTTCGTCGGCTTTGTGCTTCGTTTTTATCGCGCCGTAAGGTTCCTAGAAAACATTCGCCGCGTGCAGCAGACAGCTGCTTTCCCGCTATCATTTCCCGTTCGACCAAATTTATTGCCCAGCTCTCCTTGCGTTGCTGTGAAGGTTTCATCCTATGTAATATAATTGACTATCATTTCTGTATCCATTAAATTAATTTAATTATTTATCAAACATATCTAATAAGAAATAGTAATTGTTCAAGTGTTAACAAAATGAACTGGACTGTAACATTCGCACACAGAAAGGACTATAGGCGCCATATTTTTTTTCAAGCTATCCGACACTGGGAAAATATATTAGTTCTGGGATATAGTACGTTATATAATAATACAAACAAAATATTTACATTTTTCATTTACCAACACTTTTGGTTTCAAATCACAAAACAAAAATTCTTATTACAACTGCGGAAACGAGTATTCTGTTCTTCAAGGGTTGAATGCATCGTTGCTAAGCAAACCATAGGCCAGTTAAATTTAAAAAAAAATTGCTATAAAGATTCGAAGAAAGCTGAATTTTTATACAGATATTTAAAGAGTGTGTATTTTACATACCAAAAGTTCCCAGAGTTTTATGATGCAAGCTACCGCATCTTGATGTTCCGACCAGTTGTCTCAGCCTCGAGAATAGATCGCAATTCCCGAAATGTTGCACTGTTTCGTTGGTTTTAACTAGTGTTGTTGACTATTGTTTGTTGTCCACTGTTCACGAATTTTTTTGTCTATTTCCGTCTTTTTTCATATTGGGAATCTGATTCTATATTTGTGTCTGTCTTTTGAGTCTGGGTGTTGTGTCACTATTCGACTGAGTTCTGTCTCTAGAATTATTTGCGGTCTAATATAATAATAAAAGAACTGACAGAACTCCTCTTGTATTGTTCTTTTTTATTTTTGTATGTGTTTTATAATTGTTTTTTCATTGTTCTTTTTTTGTACTTTGTCATTCAACAAAAGTTTGATCAGCAAAAACACGAGCAATGGCGTATGTCCACATACCAATAAATTCTAATGTAAACTCCCATTGTAACAAACATAAAAAAATCTTACCCGCCGCCATTTAAAAAAAATGGAAGTCAAAATTATTATTTTAAATATCACGTTACCTGTTAACTTAAGAAGAAAATTGTTCAAACAAAAAAAAATATATACATAATTTAACTAACTACAAAAACCATCTAGTTGCTTTTCTCGTGGGATGCATAGTTTCCGCACTACGTCCTTCTAAATATTCGCACTTTACCACCACCTTCCTTCTATTAGAGTCATAGAAGTAAAATAAGCCGACAAATATTGTATAAATGTTTTATAAGTGGTTTTTGTATTATGCAGCTGTTGATATAATTTACTTAAATATATGTACGGGTGAACGTTGCATGAATCATCTCATGTATATTTAAGCATATGTATTGACGACAACCACTGTAGTAGGATACTAGTTTCTACACCACCATATAGGTAAAGTAAATTATATTTTAGGTCTATGACACTATACTAGAACATCATAGTCCTCTATCTTCGTCATTGTTGCAATTTTAGATGCTTTGCAGTTATACTAAACGCATGTTTTATGTAACATAACGTGGACGCTATTGCTTCTACATCCATAGTACTTAAGATTGTGCCGTTAATATGGCATGAGGTATGGATAATATCAAGCATGTTTTATGTAACATAACGTGGATGCTTTTGCTTCTACATCCATAGTACTTACGATTGTGCCGTTAATATGGCATGAGGTATGGATAATATCAAGCATGTTTTATGTAACATAACGTGGATGCTATTGCTTCTACATCCATAATACTTACGATTG
>PNEQ01068771.1:0-35662 GCA_003012365.1 Medauroidea extradentata | reverse complement strand
TTACTAACTTCGAAATTTTCAGTTTTTTGTTAGGTTAAGTTAGGTTAGTTTAAATTAGTTTAAGCCACGGTCGTAGAAGAACAGGTCTGGACTCTCGCCTATCTACCAATGTATTTTGCTTGGCCCCCTTGTTGTTTGGCTGCAGTTCGTCAAGTTACCGAGAATGTTGTACTTTTTGGCTTTGTAATCCGGGCAGTCTAACTCCGCCCACTTTTTTCCATTGTTAAAATTATAAAGTAAATAAAGATTACTGGAACCATGATTAAAAATTGTGAGTGAAGGAAGTATTTCATAAATTGCAAAAAAAATACTTCTTGATAAATTGCTTATCTTAGTGGGAGGGAAGTGGGCTGTGTTTGAGCTCGACCGCCCGGATTACAGCGCCAAAAATATACAGGTTAGCATTATCGGTAACTTGGTGAACCGCAGCCAAACAACAAGGGGGTCAAGTTTTCATGCGAGTGTCCAGACCTGTTCTTCTACGGCCTTGGTTTAAGAGGGCGTGGTACATAATTCAACGCTAAAAGCGTTAATCTATAACTGTAGATTTCTTGAAGCCAATTTACGAAAATTAAACAATAGCAACCCTAGACAATAGTTTAAGCCAACTTTTTAAACAATATTGTTTCTAGTATTAAGAGCTTCTGAGGCACAATCTCTGACACCGGAACCTCGTGCATTTAACTGCGGCGCAAGAGATTACGCGTAACAAATTAATAATTCTGGATAAATATTTACTCATAAACTTGGTAAATACCATTATCTAGTATTGTCATTGAGTATTTTATCCATATTGACTTCGAAAAAAGGGCAAATATCAATTGATGTTTTCAGTGTTTATTTATCTACCACACACTTTAAACTATTTTACTATTAAGTTCTCCATTTTTCGTTATGTTAGGTAATGTTAGGTTAGGCAAACTAACAAAAACGGATAACATTCTGGTAAAATAACCGAACCTATACAATATAACCTAACAAAAATTACAAACTTAGAAAACTAAAATTTTCTTTACATAGGATTACTTCTAACATCCATAATAAAATTTTTAATTAATATACTATACATCTATAATCAATAGTTTAGCATGTAATAGCAGCGCAAAAACAAAACCTTTAACAAACAATTAACATATTGTACTACCAACTTTCACGACACGATGAATTTTTTAATGTTATGTGGCAATAGCATTACTATAATACCCAAATTTCCGGAATTCGGTCACGTCGCTCATGGTTGTTGCACACGAGAAATAAGTCTAACATACTGATTTTAATACTTTACCACATAGTACCTAACCTTAGTCAATTAATTTCAACCCAATACACGAGACACCTGTGTATACTTCAGTTAATTTATTTGAAGTAAAATCACTACAAATAGGTTAGGAACTGATTGGCTAACCGATACGAACTTGGAAATTAATTTCGTGAACAAACCACACATATTGCTGAGTTCTAACTAATTACAGGAAATTAATAATAATACTCTTTCTTGATATTTCTCCTACCTTATTACTACAAAACTCGAAGTATTATCAATAATATAGAAAAACTGGTCTTCAAAATACATTAAAATATAAACAATGCAAAACCAGAACAATATAGGTCATTCGGGATAAAGTGAGCACAAAAGATTTAACCTTTGAAAAAAATCACTAGCCGTTACTGCATATACGCCACCATCAACAAGAGTTACTTTACTGCTTGTATGGTTGGTAGCGATTCGTCGCATGTAGTACCGTGTATTTTCCTATTTGAATACAACATTATTGAAAGAACATCAGATGAAATCGATCTCTCTGTATTTAAAATACTTCAAAATATTTATTTATGATCTTATTGACATTCCTACTTACAGTACAATTAGACTAGATTGGCGGCAGGAGAATGTGACGCTGTCGTTGACCTCACGTCATCTTGCTTGTTACAGCTTTGCGCCGCGCTTCAGACAGTTCAAAGTTCCACCGACAGGTGGCATTAGAGGTAGGTTCTCGCCATGGCCTTGGTTCTCGCCGTTTTTTCGCCGCCACGCCATTTGCATCATTTGCGTGTGTAAATAATGTCTCTGTGTGTGTTTGTCCATTGTGCGTATATACAGATTCAAAAGTATTGGAAATTACTATGAATATTATTGCCAAACTATGTGAAACCATCGGTATTCTGTAAATTATGTTTTATGTTTGCCAGCCTAGAAACAACATACTTTTATTTCACATACTAAGAAAATACGTTATTTATTGTTTCTGAAGTGGTGCGTCGTCGTTGTTCGTGGCAGTAGAACTGAACGAAACTTGAATTCTTGAATTGCATGTGTCATGTCTGTTTTTAGTGGCGGTTTTAAGTTACAAATTCAAATAAAATATGCCAGCATTTACGAGATTCGGAACGGCAATAGTGCATGTTGTTTAAATTAGTCGATGGAGAGAAACCAGCGTTATGAGACATTAACGCGCAGGTATTTATAACTAAGGTTACTTTTTACTATACTTTATATTCAGCCCCGTTCATTTAATGAGTAAATATTGTAGCTAAAATGTATCGGAGAAGTTTAATGTAGTTGTAAACATTGGACGATCCTATGTAAATAAATGTTGATGTTTACATGCAGCGGAAAGATATAAACTGGCAGGAAATATAAATTAATCAGGGCTTTTTTGAGTGTTCACTTTATTCCGAATCACCTATACAAGTAAAAGATGCAACTTTACATAAACCAACATCGAAGAGATCCCAAATATTTCACTAGAACAATCCTACTTTAAATTATAATATGATTAAATATAACTGAATAAAACCAATTATCACATTAAAAACGCAGTTACTGTCAAATTTGGATGTATTAATAACGAAAGAATTTTGACTCATTAGTATATGGCCATCTGAAACGTTACTACAACGTTACAGCCAGACAAATAATTTCACAGTAACATTCCTGCGACATTGACAACATTCGGAACATTGACACAACGTTTCAAACAGGCTCGCAACCAAATTGAAACAATGCAACGTAACAGCAACGTTTTTGCAACCAGGCGTGCTGTATGGGTACATGCTTGACGAGCGAAATGAGGCAATTCATGTTTTAAGTTATCTGATTTTATGGTAATTAAGGAACAGATAATTAGAGTAGCACAATTAAAAGAAAAATCTAGAACACTACACAGGCATTAAAAAGCACAAATTAACAATCATTATATTTAAAGAAACTCTGCAACAAAGTTTGGCTGGTTTGACAAGTCCACTCTTACGTTGGGCACAGGGGTGTTTCTGTGCACTTTGGGGTTAAACAAGAGAAAGCTTGTTGTGTGAATAAATTGGCATAAACAATGTTACTCCTAGCCTTTTCCCTTCAATTCACACTTGGCACTGTTACCACCATTGCTCTAAATTATACTGAACATTCGCATCGCTGGTTGGGAGTTCACATGGTGATTTGCAGTATTTAGAGTAATTGAGGCACGTTCCTACCAATGGACCTGTGTTCTGAAATGATAAATTGCATATAGGTGCTACGCCCTTCGGGGAAGGAGGCGTCTGGATGCCTGGCCTCTTGCGATCACGCCGCCGGGTGTGTTCCTATATGCGAAGTTGGTACCGACTGCCGTGATTGTTCCATCTGTGCGTGGTGCGCACGACAGGCAGTTTCACAGGGTGCGCGCGGCTTGGTCCGCATCAATATTTATTTCTTTTGTAGCTTTTTGCGACTTCTGTTGGCGTTAAAATGTGTTTAAATAGGTCGTAGAATGGGTGTTGAAGACGTATAACATCGGTATACCATGCGTACAATATAAATTGAAAATGCAACATGTAATTCAGTTTAAAATATTTTTAGTATGGTATACTAGTATATTACTGCAATAAGTAAATCGCATGTATTTACTGCAGTATTTGTTTTCTACACTTTCAATTCGTGCTAGGACGAGTTAAAATAGCTTTTGTTATTGCGTATTTACATGATTATTATGAATATTTTGCATTCGCGATTTCCCAGATTTTTACATCCCTTTACTGCTGTAGACTTTTTATAACGCAGGCATTCTTATTACTGGTGGCTATTTATTTCGGTAATATTTCACTGAAATTACTCGTAAATATTGCAGTTCAGCTGGTTATTATTATTAATTTACGTATTTTACCCCACAATTTCCCTGACCTTCATATAGCCCTCCCCAATATCGATTTCTTATTAAGTAGGCTTTTCGGGTACTCGTACATGTTTTTTTTATTCTGTTTACGTAAAATTAATCGTAAATAGCGTATTTCAGGTACTTATCATAGTTATTTTATGTATTTTTACCCCACAATTTCCCTGATATTTATAACCCTCCCCCACAAGCGATTTGGCAGAATGTAGGCATAACCATTAAGTGCGACTACTAATTTATGTTATTATTCAATGTAATTAATAGTAAATAGTATATTTCTGCAGTTTTTTTTGTTAGATTTCGCATGAGTAATGATCCTTGATATTTACCCTTTAATTAAACTCAACTTATACAACAACTGACGTAACTACAAACTTACCACATCCAAATCGGTCAGTAAACATAAATAACATAAAAAATTTACATTTCATATAAGTTTGGATAAATTTTACAGCAATTTATGGGCAGTAATTTGTAATATTTTGTGATTTGTGGTACTACAGAAAGCGACTCTATTTCATAATGGTTTGTATAAATTTGACAGCAACTTATGGGCAATAATTTTTAATATTTGGTGATTTGTTGCACAAAGCAAGATATTTTTAGCTCTGAAATGAACCTGAGATATCCATATCAGCATTTGTACTGCAAATTTGGTAGTGCCACAAATCACAAAATATTACGGTTAATATTTACAAATTTAAATATTACAAATTATTGCCCATAAATTACTTTAAAATTTATCCAAGCTTATATGATATTGAGTAAATTTTTTATATTATTTATGTTTGCTGACCGATCGGGATGCGGTAAGTTTGTTGTTACGCCAGTTGTATAAGTTGAATTTAAATAAAATAATTTGTTAAAAAATAGAAATGTTACAGTATCGTTAGAAAATATCGGTATTTTATTAGGTGGACAGCACGGCTGTGGTCGACAGAAAAAAAGTCCTCTTTCTATTTTCTATGTTGGCGACACTGGTTGTGAAGCAGCATCATATTTAAAATTTTGTGCTGTGGTGCGGTGCGATGCGAGTGAAATGTGTCAAATGGACCCGTACTGCGGTTATATCTTGATAAACGAACGTTGTGATGAAACAGAAAAAATATAATGTAATTTAGAATAATCTAAACCCAAAATTATTTTGAAATGAAAGTTATAATATTTTGCTGCACTCGGGAGATTGTTAAGGTATGTTGTATCTTAGGTAACCAACGTATGCTATTATTCTTTTGTAAAATTCAGGTATTAGTCATCTTGTTGGTAATAAAACGTGTCCTGTTTTACTAGTAAGAATCTTTGGTAAGAATCTTTACTGTGGTGATTAAATACGAAGAAAAAGGTTCATCTATTTTCTATGCCATAAAGTACTGCACGTAAAATTGATATAACTTACAGTAATTACCCTTTGAATTTGTTCCTTTTATTGTCTTCGCTTTAAATTTGTCCCCCTTGATCAGACTGACTTTCTGTGCAAATGTAAGCCTACTATTCGATACTTCACTTTGAGGTTCTTCGTGGCAATCGGAAAGGTCGAGTTATTACCATTGCTGAAGTCCTTAATCCCATTATTTTGGTGTTCTGTTATAGTTGTGTTTGCGTTAGGTTTCTCATTCCTATATTTCTGCGTATTCACTTTACCTAATGAATCATCTGATGTGCTACTTTGTTTACCTAATGTCGGCAAGGTAATGGAGAGGCTGGTGGTGAAATTTGTGGTGGACGTGATGGATGAGAAGAACTGGGTACAGGAGTACCAACTGGGTACAGGAGTACCAGCATGGGTTTAGGAGAGGCTACTCGTGTGAGACCCAGCTGGGCTTTTGGAAGACCTCGTGCAAGCTGTAGATGAAGGGAAGCAGGTTGACGCCTGCTTCATAGATTTTGAGAAGGCATTTGACAAGGTTCCACGTGGAATTTTAATGAAGAAAGTGGATGAGCTATTGGATGACAAGTGGGTGGTAGAGTGGATAAGTGACTTCCTTGAAGGAAGGAGTCGGAAAGTGAGAGTGGGTGGCACCTGAAGAAGGGCCCTGGGAATGCTGGGAAGGCTCCTGAATGGGACTGGTGGTGGGGTGAAAGAGAAAGCATACATCACGATGGTACGCCCGACGTGCAGGAGCTGGAGAAGGTTCAGAGGAGGGCAGCAAGGTTGGTGAAGGGCAGGTGGAGGGCAGGAAGGTGAGGATGAGGGAAACTACAGGCTATCAGTGATGATGAAGAAAATGGATTGGTGAACTTTGAGGGACAGGCAAAGTGTGGAGAAGCTTGTTAGGTTGTTCGAGATGGTGAGGGGTGTGGAGGAATGGGGAAGGTTAGGTACCCATTTGATCAGAAGTGATTACAGAAGAAGAGGGAACAACAGTGAGAAGCTTCAGAGAGTTTGGAGGAGGATGGAGAGGGGTAGGCAGTCGATGATGGTCAGGTCTGTGAGGGAGTGGAACGTGCTGAGGGAGGAGCTGGTGAGGGTTGAGAGTGTGGGGCAGTTCAGAAGGGGTCTGGAGGGAGAGTGAGTGGGAGGATGTGGACTTGCCACCGGGCGACAGCCCATCTGCAAGGATCTTTTTTATTATACTATGTCATAAGTCAGATATGTTTATCTGTTCATTCATAACACTGTTAACCTTCTTATTTAATTGGATCTTCTCACTAATTATTTGCTTGACTAAGACTTATAATTTAGTTACAGTCAAACTTAGATTAGTTTGATCTAAATCTTAATTTCTAGCTGTTACGTACCTGTCAAGCTGGTCAACACTTGTCTTGCACAGCCACCGAACTATACTACAGTCAGATGTTATATTTTTGTATTCTACTGTGGAGACCTTCACACACACATGTGGAACCAACTGGTACAAAAACCTTCACATTGTATGCCACGATCATAGTAGTTTACTTCAACTTAACAAGCATCACACGACGCGCCAACCACATCCGACGCCATCTTGCATCGAAAACCAAAAGAAATTGAGGAGCAATAAGGCAGTGGGGCCAGGTGGTATAGGAAATGGTGCGCTCAGTTTTGGAGGGAAGCAGTTGGTTAGATATCTGGAGGTGTAGTTTGGTAGGTCGCTGTAGGAGGGTAGGTTACCGCAAGGATGGAAGGAGACGTTAGTGTTCCCAGTGTCTAAGCAGGGTGATGATAGAAGGTAAGGAAGCCAGGTAGTTACAGGCCAGTGAGTCTAACATTGAATACAGCGAAGACGATGGAGAGATTGAGTGTACAATATGTGGTAAATGTTGTGAACGATGCACGAAGCTGCAGTTTCTGAAACCTCACTACGTAAACTGAGGATTCAAGGACGTGTTTATACCATGCGTGAAATGTCAGTTAGGGAAACTTGAGTTTGTGCGTGTCGGAAACTACAGGTGTCAAAATAAGTGAAGATTTTTCCGATTTGAACAAGTAAACAATACAGAAATTGATAGAATATTAGAGAAATCACACTTGGTTACCTATTCCAATGGACAATATTTTTAGCAAATAGTGAATGTATTGGCATTTGTGAAATTTCAGTTGCTAATAACTTAACACACACATTTTACAAATTTTTTAACACTCAAATTAATTTATTTATATTGCAGCTACTAATCATAGTAATTTTCAACATTTCACCTACTTTGTTTCGACACAATAGAATATCTTTTAACCAACTGCCGTAGTACTTTGTTTCTTGTTGAAATTGAGGCCTCTCAGTTTAGGCGTTCACACCATACACGGAACTTAGGCCGTGTCTCAGTTCACCCAAAAGTGCTCTTTCGTGCTCTCGCTCCCGCAAATACGTCACAGCTACGTTAGAGAGAGCACTCTTCGCCTGTCTCAATTGGTCGCCGAGAGTACGAAAGAGCGAGAGCACGAAGTTGTATACGCTCTTTCGTGCTCTCTGGCGTACGTCATCTTGATTTCAACTATGGTTTGAGGGTACTGAAGAAACGTGCGACATATATTGCACATATGTCATTATTTTTATATAAATAATTATTTCCATTTAACAGTTACCTATCGTTTGTTTACAAATACGAGAGAGCGTCGTCCCAATGGTAGAGAGTGAGAACACCAAAGAGCAAACGAGAGCTCTCTCTTGTTGTGTGGAAGAGCACTCTCTCAACAGAGTACTCTTTGAATCGAGACACGGCCTTAGCTTTCATCACAGAATATTTCAGTTCAAACGACTTAACACTGAATAATTTGAAAACAATTTGGATGCATTTTGCACTTAAACAGGATGTAATTTTGCAGAACCAGTTGTATCAATTAGTTGTGATAAGATAAACCAGACAGACACTGCAAAAATCCTAGGCATCTATATTGATGAAAATCTAAATTGGGAACCTCACATTCGTAAACTGTCAAAAAAAATAGTTCAGCTGCGTTTGCGATGCGGACACTTTCAATCTTATCAACTTAAGTGCTCTGAAAATGATTTGTTTTGGTTATGTGGAGGCACATTTAAGGTATGGCATAATTTTCTGGGGAAACTCTGTAGATGCGAAGAAGATATTTGTTTTACAAAAAAGAAATTATCAGAATAATAATGAATGCTGATTTAGAGCTTCATGCAAGCCACTGTTCAGAAAATTGGAAATTCTAACCTTACCTAGTTTATACTTATTTGAAACACTAATTTATGCACACACAAAACTTAAAAATGAAGCGCAGAATGGTGATATACACAGTTATGGTACAAGGAGCAGAAATAATTTTCACTTAACGTCACACAACACTTCATGCTATGCAAACAGACCTATATGCTCTGATGTCTGTATAACAAACTTCCTGCAATTTTAAAATCTGAAAGAAACCTGCCTAAATTCAAGAAAATTCTGAAATGTGTATTATAGATAATTTTTGTTCCATCAAGGATTTTATGTTCACAAATATATGTTGGGAAACTGTTATGTAAATGTTTATAATTATAAGCATATGTATACTGCTACAATAATTTACCTGGTTGCTACTGTGTGTTGTATTTGGTGCCAAAATTGACTTAACTGTCCGTAAATAATGTCATGATACCATTGCAAGTTATATTGTAGTTATTAGTGTAAATAATAGTGTTATTGTATACACAGCTTCTGTTGAGTTCTCTGCTTATGTTCATAACGTCAAACAGTTAACTTTTTTTTTTTTTGTTTTAGTAAATATGTACATAGCTCTTCTATGACACGTCCTATACTACTTGTACAATCTCTGTATATGATGGAGTCTACAGGACAATAAAAAATTGAATCACGAAACTTGAATTCCATACTCAGGTTTCTCTCGGCAACAAAACCTCACTTTCGCGCCATTTACACTGCACTCAAACAGCAGAGTCAGTTACCCAGGTTTCCGAAACTGCAGTTTCGTGTGTTGGTATAAACATACTGTTTGTTGATTTCAAAAGTTAATCTCTAAGGTGGCAATAAAATATGTTCTTTGAACTATTATTGTAGACAAGGTGGTCTTCAAAAGTATTAACTTAACAGCAACTAGCCTATATAGTAATTGATTATTCAGTAACAGTAAAAATTTCAAGTCACAAGATGTTTATCACATACAGGGAAAAGAAGATATTGTAAGCAAAGTTGCAACATTTAATGTATTCGTACTTTTCTTCTCACATCGAAGATGAAGGTAACGTCTATACAGCATTGAAAGCTTACAACAAACTGTAGGCTTAGCGGTTTAAGAGAATTCTATTTGACGTGAATGAAGTAAGTTATCAACTGATTATTAGTAACATCCAACAAGAAGATTTTGAAGAAACTTGTATGAATAGTCTATTGATAATGCAACTGTATGCAAGCCCAAAGGTAAGGACTGCGTTAGTGAGGACATTAGTATGCCCAAACACTGACCAAGTAGTATTGCTTTACATGTCTCTATCATTCTAATAGACTTATAAAGTTTTACAAGAAGCCCTATAAAGTATGTTTGTTTAAGATGCAATATGAATGCCCCACGTTGGATGTGTCGGATGTGATTTGGATATCATGGCTATAGGAATAGGCTTGCTAGCAGGAAGAGCCGAGACGAGATGGATGGTTTGGAAGAGTACACGGCAGACGTCACAAGGAAAACCCTTCCAATGTAGTTGTTGATTCTAGGGTCGACAGGCAAGACGACTGTGGGGCAGGCTACGTTACCAAGTTGTTGTTGCGCCCTCCCAAGTAGATGTTCTTCAGAGACTTGTCAGGGCGAGTCTCCATGCCACAATACACTCGTACTTAACACGTAATTGAAGTGTCATTGGGGTTGGGGTTAGCAACCACTACGTCAGTAAAAGACTGGTGGTTCATTTATGCTGTTTACTAACCGTGAAAAAGCAGCAATATTGGGCTGTGCAGTAGACCAGCCAGTGGAGCAGATCTGGAGCCAAACCCTGCCAGTTTGTATCGCAGTAATAATACTGCAAGGCTAGAGGTGGAATAACTACATACAATATGTTAAACCCCAGGACACTGTGGCTTGCAGGGGATGAGTCCGGGGTCAAGCAGACAAAGTAAAGGTTCTGGTAAACTATATTAACTATTGGGAAACTAAAATGGTATTTAAGGTAATTGAGCTTACGTCTCTTCGACAGCGAGGTCATTACAGATGGTGAGATACTACTTGATACAATGACAGGAGCTGGGAGAGAAGTGGCCATGGCCTTTGTTAAGGAACCATCCGAACATTCGCTTGGAGCAATTTCGGAAAACCATGGAAAAGCAAAATCAGGATAGGCAGAGCCAAGGATTGAACCCGGGTCGTCCCGAATGCAAGTCCAGCATGTTACTATTGCACCACCGCGCTCGGTAAAACTAAACTGATCTAAGGCAAACTGTGTAAGTATCTGGGGTGGACCTATGAGCGTCTTGCTCAGACATAAAGCATTGTGAGGCTTGAAGAAAGTTTTATATGGTACAGCTGATACCATGTTACGTTAATTTATCAGCGTAAGGGATATGTATATGACATAGTTGACTAAACATTGAGTAATTGAAAATAAAAGAAAAAAACATTAAATAGACATTTTAAACGTTTGAATACTGAGATGCTGGAAAAATATTTAAATTCAAGAATAACTTTGGGAAAAAGCATAATTTCTGGTTTAAGATTCACCCTGAGTGTAGGCCGCACTAAATGAGCGCAGTGGGGCATACAAACTAGGGGGAGGGTGTGCTAGACACACATCTAGGTTTTAAATTTTAAAGGCCATGTATGACTACTTCAGTCCACCAAAAACTTTGTCAGTTGGAATAATTTCACATTTCAAATAATCACCAGTGTTCTCTGAGTTAGGAACATACTGACAGTCCTCGGCATATTCTGTCCACAGAAGGAGTTGTTTGCGTCGAAGGTAGAAGGTGCGTCGGACGTGGGCCGTGAGCGCAAGATGTCCTCTTCTTCTACGGGCAGTATGAAGAACAAGTGGCTGAAGGCTTTCAAGAGCCTCAAGACCTCAACTCCAGGCAATGGAGCACCGAAAGAGGCTGATAAGTGAGTGCCCCACGTCCCCCTCCCTAGTTAACATGCTCCATGTTTTCAGTAACTCTTTGATATAGTCCGTTGGTGCTGTGCATCACTAATGATATATTTTATCGATGGTCACATTTTCGTCAATTGCCTTCTTGGCAACATTTCTGTTGTGTATGATCATCTCAGAAAAGTCTAGTTGAATTTAAATGCATGTAGTGGTTGGTGACCTGAGGTAAAATTTATAAAACTAAACGTTTTAAATCAGATTTCTAATGTGTGGTTTTTTGTCGTATTATCACTGACTGGCAGATTGGTACTATTTTTGGGATAGTTTCATTGCACTATTCAGCTTGAATTTAGTTAGCTTTAACATCAGTGTTATCTGAAGAACTCGTATTAATGAAAGATATTTACTCGAGTATCACAGTGACATGTACTGTTTCACGGTTTGACGTTTTGTCTTTTTAATTTGAACTATTAACTTGTTGCAGCTGTTATTGCGTTAGATAAAATATTATTTCAGAATTTAATATAGTTAATATGGTTTTAAAGGTTACAATAAATTATCACTTAATTGTGTTGTGTTGTATGTGTTACTAAAGCTGGTTTTACACGACGCAATGTATGCACTATTTGCACGCAATCTGATAATCTTGCGTTGGAGCTCAATTACACAATTCTTGGAACCTCACATGCAATGCAAGCAGTGGTGCAATTTCTGCAACTAGAACATGCTCTGTATTTCAATGCAATTTGCGTGGAACGAGCAATGTGATTGGCCATTCTCTGGAGTTAATTTACGCACATTGTTTGAAAACAGATTGCATGGGGAAATTGTGCTGTGTAAAAGGGACCATGAAAGATTTCATGCAATTATTGCAAGAGCAATTCCGTGCAAGGAGCTGCGCGAGAAATAAATTGTGTAGTGTAAAACAAGCTTAAGTAGTTTTATGTCTGTGATTTCTGGATGGTTTTCTCATTGGATTTATGTTGAGACGCACTGACTAAATGTAAACCTTTCAATGGAGGGACCACACAAACGTTAGGAACACGTAATCTTGAACTGTCATGTAATGGAATAAATATTTTCCGCGGTGGTTACAAAAATAATGTGATGCCGAGGTACGGCATGGAACATCATTCAACTATTTTTACCGTACTGTAGTAGTCTAGTTAGAGGTCAAGTCGTTTATGAATTATGGTGGCTTCTGATTGTTTTGCACACTCGAAGGTAGCTGACTACGTTCTTTGTGTATGCTCCATTTCTGCTTACGTGTGTATAATTTGTTCTCAAATCCGATATGGCCCAATCTTCCAAACCATTGCTGTAGGTGACTTCATGGCACCTTCCATTATGCATTGTTTGTTGTCTTAATATTGGCTGATACATGTGTTCACGTAGTTATTTAGATTCTGAAAAGAGGGGCAGAGAGATAAGTATGTACTTTCTGTAGGCTTCAAAACTGAACTGTTCCACTTTGTGAAATATGTCTCTCCAAAATTGATGCTTCAATCACCAGGATGACGTGAACAAGGTAACCTCTGACAGACAGGTGTAAATCCCAGAGTACAGCTTGCTGTAATGTATAGTTGCGTTCATAGAAAATACACACTGATGAGAACGAGGTTTTGCAGGTAAATTTTTCTCAGAAAGGTACAATAAACTTGAATACTAAATAAGTCCTCAGCACATTCAAATTCAGATAATGGTTACTTATTGTTCATAAAACCTTGTAGTGTTTATTACTGGAGAGTAAATTTTTTAACTGTTGTATAAG
Source organism: Medauroidea extradentata (assembly GCA_003012365.1). Lineage (NCBI taxonomy): Eukaryota > Metazoa > Arthropoda > Insecta > Phasmatodea > Phasmatidae > Medauroidea > Medauroidea extradentata. The sequence goes on along the minus strand of PNEQ01068771.1, from coordinate 22,292 downwards.
ATGTTACCACATGGATGTGTAAACATGAACATACATAAATTCATCAGTTTTACAGAGGACAAATTACTTTTTGGTAAATTTAAGCAATTCCTAAGTTACATTGTGTGTAACATGCTATTGCTCATTTTAAAGAAATAAAGCCCCACAGCAAAATTTCCTGTGGTTTTTTCCGTCTTTAGGGATTGAGCATGAGAAAGATATGTTGAAAGGCGGACTTAACCATTCAGAAATGAAAATGTTCTCGAGCATTGTATTCAGGCAAAATAAAAAGTGTTGGGAGTTTTTGGACGACAGTTGTGCAACTGAAGTTGCACATTGTGGCTGGAGTAGACAGCACCTTCAAGGTTAACTGTAACTAACTTATTTCAGGTGTTACGTTTAATGTTTATGGTTCCGGTACAACATGATCGGCCAGGGTATTAAGAATGGTCAGATCTGTACGTTGAGGAATCTTGATACACTTATTATACTGCGTGGAACTGTAGGAGCCACAGTGATAGTCAAAGCCTTGTGCTCATGTAGCGAGAAGACTGCAAGGAATCTTCCTGCCTGTCGCTGTGGTACCTACACTTGATAGCCCCAAGTCTGACAACTATTAATTTGCCTCATCTGCAGACTTACTTCAACATAATCTTGTAGTGGCGAACCTGGGTGTATTGTTATTACGCTCTAATTAATATAAAAGTATGATGCATGCCTAAAGACATTTTTAAAGTTCTTGTATGGAAAGTTAAGTTAAAAAACTAAGATTGAAAATTCTACTTTTTGACTACTTTGAAATTTGAATGATGCCTTTGTATTTGAAAATATGACTTAAGGCGGGCCTTTTGACACAAAATGTTAACCATTTTTAAGAGCTTGCTTCCTGCTAAATCCCAGCAGCACATATGATTCACCACCCATCCAGAGTAGACATTCAGGCGTTGACGTGGTGCCACGGTTGATTTGATATCCACACATTAAGGTTACTTTATTTTGTAATGTTAAATATTTCTACCAGTTATTGTTTCTTCTTAAACCTTTCTTCAGGCAGAACACCGCTCATCGTCATTATTGTTAGGTGCAAGTGCTAAACTGATTGCAATTTTGCCCTTTGGCTTCAGTGAAGTTGGTAACGAATGTTGAGTATTCGATGTACTTATCAAGCGGTTATACAGCAGTTTAAGAGGTCAGTCAACTTTGACATAAATTAATTCTCAGTGGACCAATTTTAAAAACAACTTCTTCAAACAAAATGTGTACGTAAAATTTATTATACATAATACGTAAACTTTATCATACATAAGTTAAATTTTAAAAGTACATTTTAGGTATTAAGTAGGCTATTTGAGGTAACATTATTGCAAGTTTTTTCAACATATCTGTGTAATTTTCACGTATAAATTAACTCTTTAAAAACTGTGAGTGAAATGGTATGCATGCGAGTGTAATCTTGCATATTACAGTTATCTTATGTTGGCGGCACATTGTCCTGGTATAGTTTCGTGCACACGTCGGTGAGTTTACCTCATGACTTCTTTACTAGCATGCTACTACTAATGTTCATGTCCACGGCATGTCTTCCCTCGCATGTTTGTGATGCTACCTGCAAGTTGTTGCGTGATAAAGACAGTAGCTCTGTCAACACCCTCAGTGCGTCACACGAGGTGGTAGAGATATTACATCTCAGCAATGGATGCGGAAGCCCTGGTGTTGTTTGACTGCTGGGTGGGGGGGGGGAAGCTCGTCACCTGGCCGTATAATTCAACAGTCACCAAGGGTTGAAGGGCCAATCGTGGCATACATCAAAATATTCTGGTTTGAAAGAGTTTCTTGTATAATTGGTCCAGTGAGAAGTTACTTGTATAGTAATATTAATTCCTAATTTTTAAACTTTGTTGCTGCTTGGCAGGGCACTTAGAGCTTGTGAATTCAACACATACCTCGAGTGTAAGTTTAGATATACAACAAATAGAATTAAGATCAACTTTTTTGGTTTGTAAGACTATAATTAAAATATATTTTTGTAAAATGTGATATTTACATGTAAACTTAAAGTTTTGTTTTAGTAAAAAGTAAGCTAATTTTAACTAAGGTCTTGTCAATGAAAGTGAATGCACCATAATCATAATTAGGTACGCATTGGTCTCTGTTTCAATGTCCTTACCGGAAATGAGAAAAAGGTAATAAGAAATTTGTTTTGCCGTGTGCGTGTAGCATGGATGTTTTATCCCCCTCAATTTGCCCATATATTATATATTTATCATGTATCTTAGTTACAATAAACATCGGAGACCTATTTGAAATTTTTTTCCATATGATTCAAATAAATACTTATAGAGTTAGGTATGACGTTAAAAACTAAATTTATTGTGATGTATTTAGTGTGGTCTGGACGGGCACATTGTGAGAGTAACTGCTGTGAGATATAAAACCAGGACAGTTATCACATACCATTCAATAATTGTTTTTGTGGAATTTTGCCATCATACATCGTGAATTACGTACTCTTATAACTTTGCTGGCGTAGTCTATGTTATTATTTCCCTTACATTCACCTCACCTGTACATTCTCGAGCTACAAGTGTCTGCTCCATTTGCTCCATTTCCTCTTTGGTTTGTTACATAACCTACTATCTTTGCTTTATTCCACTTTTACAATTACTGTACTTACGGGCACTGCCAACCTTTCAGCTCTGGTGATAACTAGAATATTGGGAATTACATTTTGCTTTGTTTTTGTGGGAGGTCTGTCATCCTTTACGATACCACGTTTTGAGAAAACCCATATTCCGCACTGGGATGGTGACACATTGCTATAGGAAGTACAATATGTAAAACAGTTTAGGAGTTGATGTTTTTAAATACTGAAAGTACTTTCTTCTTGGTAGTTTTCAGGGTACTGATAAAACGGTTGTAAGGATCCTATAGCAGTATGGCCACAGCAAAATGAACAAACATGCAGTGGTAGTGTATATGTACGGTAGGTTTGAAAGATACTTGGAAAGTGCATCTAGTGGTGCAGAGCGCACTCTCGTCCTCGTCTGTGACAGTACGTTGTTGTTTAGTGTCGAGAATGATATATGTCTAGGGGATGAGCTGCTCCCAGGTTTACACTGCTAGTAGATTCCTTCTTCCCCAACCACCAAGGACTTACGCCTCGGTACGGAGTACGAGCAGAGACTATGCAGTTCCACCCGCTGATGAGAGCAGAGTCGTCCTGGCAGTGAAATGCTATCGCCCCCGCACTGTCCCAGGTTGAAAGCATCACCTCAGTATGGTGCATCTGGGCAACAAATTCTGTCAGCTGATGAGCGAGATGCTCTGGACAGCTAATATATGTCACCAACACCCAGGAAACTTCCCTGCTAGGGGCTGTAACTGTACAGAAGTCATGCTCAGACTCGTTCCAACCTTACACTATCCTCTACTATACTAGGAATGTCGTGGGCTACCATTATATGGAATAAGGTTAATCGTTGTTGTAAGCTCAGTGTTCAATGTTTATTGCTCCATTACTATTATGTCTTCACCTTTGTCGAGTCTGTTCCCTTCGACTGAACTCCACTATTAGCCAACTGCTGGGTGGGTCTTACTAAAACCAGATAATCTAAATAACTTTTCCATGTCCCTTGAGAAATGTAAAGAAAGGGTTCCAGTTTACTTCATAAATCCCATATAGAATCCGTTATTTTATAAACCCAGTAAGTAATTTTCTGGCAGCAACAAAATTATTCAATGACATTTAAATTGTTCTTGAAAAAATAAAATTAATAATTTAAACGTGAAGTTAAGATAATATTTTACTTGTGGAGCTGTATCACATAATATTACGCGTGTGAAAATTATATTTTGTAAAATGATTTAATAAGGTTGGGAAAGACTACGTTAATTTGTGCACTCTCGTCAGTTTGATGTAGACTGAGAGTATTGAAGAGAAGTGAATGGCTCGTTACTGTCACAGTGTGCCGCGGGATGCTTGTGTGTGTGATCAGCATGCTCGGCTTTTAGGAACATAGGTGTAGTTCAGTCAGTGTCGTTTATATTTCGTTCTGCTGACATACAGTTACGTGACAACTTGAGATATTATGTTAATTCTGTTTAGGATATCAAATTTGGAATTCCAATTGAATACAATGAAATTTAATTCAGAAACACATTCTTCAGTTAATTCTGTTCTACTGATGTAGTGATAACATGTTTACTTTTATACTTAGACTATAATATAGCAAAACATAACATGAAATTATACTTAATTCCATCAAGTACATATACAACTAAATAATGAATTATCTGTTGTTTCAGCTTAATTCGCTGTAATTTGCTTATGTAGACTTTCCAATTTTTAAGCATGTGAATGTTTTTAGGGAAATAGTTTAGGGAGTGATTTTGAGAAATGTAGTTGTTAATTAGATTAGCAAAATAATAACGAAATAATCCTGCTGGTAATCTATATTTATGTAATTGTATTTAAATTTCTTTATTAAAATTTCTAACTAATATTAATTATGTTTCTTATTGTTTGTTTCTGCAGTATATTATTGAACAGTGATATGTAGTGATAGTAATAATATTGCTCTCTTTTTCATACTAATACTGTTTATTTTTTGTTTCCTATTGTTTGTGTGTTGTTCTTGACTCCTGCCTCTCCCTCTTACCACATTCTTTTCACTTGTGTACTTCCAACAGCCCAGCCAACAGAAAGAACCAAATGTACCACGCTGTATCGACCATCATGAGCATGAGGTAAATGTAAGCTGTGCTACAGGATTGTAAGAGAGACAGCTGAATACGCTAACTCTGCTGTCCATGTGTAATGTCTTGTTGTCGTCCAGAGTAATGTAGCAATGTAGTGCTTACGTCTTATCTCTCTCTTTGTCTCTGTCCTAACTTCTCGTATCTCATACTATTACTGCCCTCTCACTCTCGCCTTGATGTGCTCGCACCTTGTGGCAATATAAGTTATTTACTTCATATACAGTATGTACTAGTTTTACCTACCACACTGTGTTGTTGATGGTTACTTTAAAACATGCATACTAATTTAGTAAAACCTCGTCTAAACAGAACTTTGTGGGTTCCAGTAATTTTTACATTTTTGTAGGTTTTATTTTTAGCCAGGTCAAGTACGTATCAGTCATCCAGAATCTTTTCAAAATAAAATAAAATTGTATGTTACACAGTTGTCATGTACCTATTAGTCAACAAATTAACAAAAGTAACTAATGAATGTTTTGTGTTATATTTTATGACAACTCTGAGTGGACACAACCTATGTGGTATAAACACTTCTTCTGTACATGGAAGGTTCTAGTCAGAATAATCATACACTGTACATATAGCAACAGTAACTATTAACTACACTTACGAGTGCGTGGTAGATAAATAAACGCTGAAAACAGCAATTGATTTCTATGCTTTTTTTGAAGCCAATATGGATAACATGCTCAATAACAATCCTAGATACTGTATTTGCCAACTTTATGAGTGAATATTTATCCAGAATTACTAGTTGGTTACGCGTGATGTCTTGCGCTGCAGTTAAATGTACGAAGTTCCTGTGTCGGAGATTGTGTCTGAGAAGTTCAATTTTGAACAATTTTGTTTAAAATGTTGGCTGAAAATATTGTCTAGTATTGCTATTGTTTAATTTTTGCAAATTGACTTAAAGAATCGTACAGTTATAGATTAATGCTTTAGCGTTGATTTGTGTAACACGCCCTCTTAAAGTACTGAACTAGTAAAATTAAAATAAGTATATTCAATCATGACATTTGATACTCTTAGATTCCATTATTTTCGGATTTCGTTTTATCACTGGATATTTTGGAATGGTTAGACTAATTATCTGTTTGACAGGATATGTTCAAAGAAAATATTCTTAGCTAAATACTATAAAAATTGTTTACTAGAGTATGTTAATTTGGTATTGTTCAGTTTCATTCTTATACTTGGAAAAACTTTTATATATTTATGATTTTTTTTTAAATTTTCATTAAATCATTATACTATATTAAAATTTAGAATATGTCTAGATTAGTATCTGTCAGTCTAAAGTAAAATTTTTTTGATATATCTGTGGTGTTCGGGTAAAGTGGTATAACTCGAAAAACTGAGGAAATTGTTTTAACTTAGGAGCACATTCTACAAGTTATGTTCTACGTCTGGATGAAATATGCATCATTTTCATCTGCATCTGAAAATGATATTCCATCTGCCATGCCCTTTCTAGGTAGATTCGTACCCACTCTGTTAAGATGTCTCACCCTATCATGCCCCAGTCTGTTTGTTGATTGCCGTTTTGAGAAGTAGACGTTTTGCTGAGGTATATCTAGCACATATAGGTCTCTTCCTTTTTGTTGCTGTCACGATAGTCTTATTTTTAGAATATATTGTGCACTTTCTCTCATCAAACACAACACGATGACCCTTTTCGGCCATTTCGCTGACAAGATAACATATTTGCCATTAATTCGGGCACTAACACTGCATCTTGTGTGACCTTGTTTCCATGCTGTGTTTTACCCTCAACGTTAATCCCTTTTGAAAAAACTGATTCGTCATTCACCATTGTCACTTTGATGTGGTTGTCTTCTTTGAAATCAGTTATCCAGTCTCTCCTAGGTATCATGTAAGATGTGGCTCTCGAGTCTACGCACCATTCGTTCAAGATTTCACTTGTGATATTGAGAGCTGTTAATAAGGCTTCATCTTTGCTCTTTGACTTCTGCTTTCTTTCTGCTGACCCTGATGGATAGGATTTTTTCTGTCCCTTGGTATTTATTCTCGAAAATGTTTTTTGATGTGGCCGATCTTTCCACAATTAAAATACTTGGATCTCTTAATTAATATTCATTGACTTTTTACTGTCATGCCATTTTGGCCTCAACTTTGCAATAAGAGCTGATGTCTCTTCATTCACTCGCTCTTGAGGTGCATGTCCACCATACATAACTTTTTTCTCATTACAGTTAAATTCCTCTGTTCCTTTGGTAGAGATTCCCATGCCTTCATGAATTCAAAATATTACAGTAGCATAGTGTTTAGAACTCTGTTTAAAAAAAGTGAGTCCTGCAATTTCACTACATATATCTTTTCAGGTCTCGTCCTGAAGCTCGACCCATATCTTCTCCAGTTGTGCAATATGCTTGGCCTCTGAATTGCAAGGATCCTTTCCCCTTGCACAGAAAAACTGGTTAAATATCCAGCCTTGCCGTTGCTCGTATAAACTGTGAAGTTTGTTCCACATTTGTTTAGCAGATATACACGTGTTTATCAACTGACGTACCTGGTTACTAAGAGAGCAAACAATGATGTGCTGAGCCATGTATTCTGCCTTTTTTACCGCTGCTTCTTCACGTTTCTTCCCAGCAGTATCTCCCATGTCCATTACTTCCGTTAGTGGTGTTTGTGTTCCTTCTACTGCATCCGTACATTCATGAACCTGCTGATGAATTACCACTTGAAATTTCCAATCTGTCCAGTTTGACTGACACTCTAACTTGTCAATCGTTACCTTGGAAATATCCATTGTGCTATGATCAAAACACATTCAGATTAGAAAAACGCAAAACCAATATTATAAGAGGCACACTTCTGGCATTTTATCGTGCACATTAGTGGTTCCACCCTGGTTTGTTGGTGCCACAAACTGAGATGGTCACAATTTTTACGGTTCTGCGACGACGCCTCACATTTACTTTATCCCAATCCATAAGTAAACATGTCTTACGGGATGTGGGTCCATAACTTTTTGTCTTACCAGAAAACATAAGTAACGCAATAGTTACCATAAGTAATTTATTAGATATATTACGCAGTTACGTGGCTACTTCCAAACTGTCATTGGTTTTCTGTCTACTCGTGTCATTGTTGTACAGACTCGCCACTAGAGGTTAAAGTAGGCTTGTGACAGTGCATAACAAACTCAATACATACAGAGAACATAAACGTATAACTTGATTACAAAAGTAAAGCATGCAACAGAACTGATAAAGTTATGTAACATTGTAATTCCACAGCTGTGTAGGCTTCCACTAAAAATGACATGTAGTTGTGTTGAGTTATATCTACGTCTAAACTTTAGTCATCTCTCCTTTGTATTCAATTGTAAGGATTTTATGGTCATTAATTAAATTGGAAGACAAGGATTTGAAGATAATATCTTCTATTGAGACATTTGTGGCATTATTTACCCATAATTTGTTTAGTACAGATATGTTGAAGACCTGGTCCAACGTCATAGTGCTGCTAGGAGTTTGGCACACACACACTTTGTTTGGTGAAAAATTGATTTAGACACTTTTCTTTCCTTCTACAAATAGGTAAACCTATAAGTTGAATTAAGAAGTTGTGAAAGTTCAACTGAGTCGTGGAACCAAAGATACGTATGTTTTCAACCCCTAAACTATCCACCCACTTGCACTAGTTTTATCAACTTTCCTTCCCTTAGGTGATAGAAAAAATAGGTATGTTTTGTTTTAAAGTTTTATTTGCTCAATTTCCACACTGGGTGAGAAGATTTAATATTAGTACATTGTAATATTTCTGTGTAGTTCTTAATAAATTTTAGTTTTTTTTTTTTTTTTTTTTTTTTTTTTTTTTTTTTTTTTTAATAATTTTTTTTTTTTTTTTTTTTTTTTTTTTTTTGTTTTGCCAATGTCTCAAACGGGTTTTTTTGTGCAACTTGGGCAGCCAGATTCAACTGGTTCATTTGAATGGATTCAATTCAAAATGAACTACTATGTGTGTTTATGTGGCAAACAATTTTTGCATTGCATTTAAAATTGAATGTAATGTTTCTTTTGGTGTATGTGGTTTTTATTTGCGAGATAATTTTTACGTAGTTAATATAGTTTCTATTTTTTGGGAAAAAAAAACCATTTTCATGTTAAAACAATAAACGAGTTAATTTTCTTCAATATGCTCCACAGATTCCAGCAGTCCGTCTTACAAAGTATTGCTATTGTTTGTCGATGTTTAATAAGTTAATTAAAGCACAGCATATAAGAAATGTTCTGGCGTAGCAGTACTAAATTACAGTGATGAGTGTTAGGTAGTTGAATGTTGTCATGATTTGTTATTAGATGTGTGGTTAAGCAACGTGTAAGTGTTCACGTGTGATGCAAACTTTCAAAGTTTCAATCTTCACAGAAATAAGGAATTTTTTTAATGCTTCCTATATGTAGAGTGGATTTTTATATTGCTAAGTTATACCTTACATTTTCATATTTATTTTTTAATAGCACTGTGTTTTACATTATAGTAACATAAATATATCATTTACTTAAGTGGTCCGATGGGCAGATTTTTTCACGAACAGAAATTGATATCTGTGATACATAAATATATGCATAGCTGGGTGTACTCAGTATTCTTATTTTCAACTTTTCCTGTGAGTACTAGAGGTGGTTAGGTCCGGATATATTTTTCGGACCTGGATCCGAATCCACATCCAGCTGTGCCGAACGATGCCGCTTGTCTGATGGTTTTCTCGGGGATCATCAGTTTCCCCCGCCCCTTCATTCCGGCACTGCTCCATACTCACCTCATGTCATCCCTCACCAGAACTGAAGACCTCAATGTTAAGTGCTGACCAAAATCTCACAATCACTCCACATCCAGGTCTTCATAACTGGTTCCTGGAACCGTGTCCATCGGACCTGTTGGGTACGGCTATCTGGCTGCACACTAGACGGTTCGTGGGGCAGCCCTAATAATTTATAACTGTGTGCGGACTATAAAATGATACCCCTCACCTTCCTGCCTCCCAAAACCAAATGTTTTACAGTTTGTTTAAAAATAACAGTGGTTGCAGTAAATGGGCTCGTGTGACATGCAACAGGGTTATAGCCTACTGTACATAACTTCACGAGTTTGCTTGCACAACATTAATTTGCTTATGAAATAATTTACAGGATATAATATATACATTTTACAGATACATAATGGTTAGACTAAAATTTAAACTATGAAAACACTCAATGTTAGGCCTATTTAAAAACAGCAGCTCAGTTCCGAGCGCGGAATGGAACTGTTCGCAGCCTGAGCATGAAAGCGGAGTTGGAACTGGTGTCAATGGTACTACGTACTAACTCGGTCGGGCAAACACGGATCGCACAAAGTGAGTGAGTCTGGCCATGCGTGCAGTAACTACTTCAGTGCACTTACCGCTCCGACAATTGCTTGTGGTTTGTGTGTGTATGACTTAATATAGTTCTCATACCTTTTAATTTAATATTTTACAAGAAAAATAAGTACAATTAAAAAAAAAAACAGTCCTTTGCCAATACCAACACTGTTGCAGCAAAGAATATTTTTATTAACTTAGAAAGTAGCTTTGTAGCTAGAGTTCTAATAGTTCACTGACCCTTGCAGTTAAGATACTAACGAAAAACAAAGTATCCTCAAAGAAAAAAGTATCACGAAAAAATTAGAAACATCAAATGTATGGTTTTAAAAGCTTTTCTTTGTTGTAAAGTAAGATTTCTTTACAACACAGCAAATAGCCTAAAACATTTTTTTTCTCCCTTTTTACCCAATTGCAATTAGGCTGTCGGAATGCATGTATAATTTTTCAAACAATGTTTAGATGAGGATTAACATGCTGAAGTTTGTAGTTATAATTCATTTCCATCACTCGATCGTACTTGTTGAGTTCTTGTTGTCTGCACAACATATGTATGTACATAGGTTTGGTTTTGCAGACTATTGAATGCTACCATAAAAAATAAGTCGAGTATGGAAACACTGAACTATGGTTCTGGTCAAAAATGTTAAGTGCCATTACTGTATTTAGATTGGATAACTTCGCATTCGTGATCACAACACTAGCAGTAGCTGGACCTGGAGTGCGAGTTGGATTTTATCGAAACAGTTCTACGTATTTGGTTCTCTCTCCGTCAGAACACTAAGCCGCACGCGTACACAACTTATATTCGCACTCCCCTCTTCGGCCTGTTTCTACTTTTCTTTCCGCACCTTCTCCCTCCCTTCTCAAAGTGAAGCTAGATCAAGTCAATATTCCTCCGTGCCCCTTCTACTCTGCCCACCATATGCCTTCGTTGATGCACATTCAATTCCTGGTTTGCTGTGGAGTTGGAGCTGGTGTGCAAGTTAGATTTGATTGTAACAGCTCCAGTATATTTAGTTACGCTCCTATCGGGATATGAAGCAGTGTGTCCACCGCCTGTTTCCCCTCGTCTCTTCAACACTCTCGCCAACTTACACTTTTGTTGTCTATTACAACTCTTCCTCCGTTGGCCAGAATCGTGTGTATCATTTCCCTCCGTTCTATCTTCCTTCCACTTGTGCGTCATCTGTCACTTCAGGTCCAAGTGGATCCGGATCTGTTTTTAATGTGGAGCTACATCCACCACTCAGACTTGTTATCCGGTTCCATGGATCTGTAGCCATCTGGACCTACACACCTCTAGTGAGTACCAGCTATTGGTGTTTAAAAGAAAGCAATTTTAAAAAATGCAAACACCAATTGTGCACAAAACATTCCATATAAAGTATATATAGGAAACATTTGTATTTGACTTGGAATCCCAGCATCAGCAAGATATTGTTTTGAAGTGTGAGGTATGAAGACATTTAGCTTACTTAATTGTTATTTTGGCCAAAAATAATTTTTATTTTACGTTACTGTAGAAATGTGAAATATAAATTTTCCCATTAGCTTGCTCCCAGACCAGACATAGAGGAAACTGGTAGCGGAACTATTAAGCGACAGTCACTTGATATGACTATTTTGAGCAGTTTGTTTATCAGGGACAGTAGTTGACGACTGTATTGGCTTGGATAGTTTCACTGTCGTTTAGCTAGATTTATCACAGCCTAATTTAACTTCACTTAGAGTGGCTTGACTATGGTCACTTCAAGAGTGAGTGTGGGGTTATTGTCTAGTGTGACCGTGCTTGGATGGGTGGCAGTTGAGGGGAACTAATTCAGATGTCAGAACTCTGCACACATAGCCATGAATTAACAACATGCACATTTTTTATTGGCAATTGTGTTTTCATCTACGGGATGAAATAAATGAATTTTCAAAGTATCATGACTTAGTTATGACTGAATGAAGATGTTACATTTCAAACGCTAGCCAAAACAGACCTATCATGCTATCATGCCTGCTCACTTTGCGATGTTCGCTAGTCCTGTACTATCTCTGCTGCTGTGTTTGTGGTGGAGCTTAGTTGGGCTGATACAAATTATTTGAAGTACTGGCATTGAAATGTTAAAATAAAGTATATAAAAACAAGATTTATTGTATTTTACCACAGTATATAACTACATCATGCAAAATACTCAACTAAATGCTTGTTATACAGTTCCAAAAAACAAAATTAAGAGCTAGACATAATTTATTGCAAGTTAATCAAGGTGTTTTGTGGAAAACTGTTGCATTTTGTCCGCAAAGATAGTCATAATATAGAAGTTATTTGGTTTTTCACACTAAGTTGTTGGGGATATCACCGCTGGACTTATTTTTTTGCGTTCACATCTGACCTAATCTGTACTATGATGTACGGTGTATATTATTACTTCCAAAATTATCAATTTGTATAACTGGGCCACTTTTCCATGACCGAGCACAAAAACAATGAAATGATAAAATACTGACATTGACTATCCCATCAAATGTCCCATCGTTTGCACAAGAGGCTAAAGCGGACTGCTGACTTTGTCATGACTGCTGTATCAGGTAGACTTCAAGTGGTGACTCTGTAGCGAATTACAATATTGTTTCACAAGTTCCTATATACATTACACGAGTGAGGAAGCGTTACACAGCCACATTACATGGCTGAGAAATTTTCTGTTCAAATCTAAAAAACTTGAGTAGTACCCATTTTTGTGCTACAAGACAGTCTATTTAAATTTTAATATGTGTATTTCAATACTTTTCTGTAGTTTTCAGTTACATTTGCAAAATTTGCATTTTGCAGTTGCCTATTGTCTACATTCTTCAGTTGTTTATATAATAATTCAAAGTCGTTAGTACAGCGACAGTAAAAATATAAATGAAGAGGGAAGTTTGTTACAGTGATGTGTGAAGAACACACAGATTGTCGCATTAAGGAATTGATCTGTTCCCTTCTTGTATAAAGTTCTCGTAAATTTTTTCTGTTTCTGTGCCGTTCTTTGCAAATATCTGAATGAATTTTCTAAAGAAAATTAAATATTTCTTGATGTAAATAGGCCCTAACATTCAAATAAGTAATTCCCCCATTGTTTCACAGGTTTGCGACATGCGTGCCACAATATTGGTTAACCAAGCCTAGGTTGGTTGCATTGGTGTGTAAACTCTCCACTTGACAGGTTACTGTGATATTTGTCATGAGGTTTCCCATAAATTTGTACAGTCTATTCTGCTATAAAGAAATTTGTAAAATGTTCACTTAACGCTAGATTATTTATAATACATAAGTTATTATGTGATGTGTATCCACTTTTTCCCAATGACGGTTTTAAGTCAGTACGTAAGTACATAATATTCTTTAAAGTTTTATGAAAAACCAAACGGTTCTTATTTCCTAAATTCTTAACATATGTCTGCAGGCCTTTCCAAAATAACTGTTAAAGCTTTATGTTTTCTGTCATTGGCAATCATATTTTTAATGTGGTAGCTGCTTGTAATTAACAGCTATTAATTTTCGTAGTGTTAGCTAGGTATTTTGTCATTTGAGTGTTTCACGTCATTAGTGTTCTTCTGCTTCAGCAATAAAACATAATTAGTGTGCAACTTCTGTATGAGTTGGTAGCGGGGCCGGATTTTACACTAGGCCTGGATCTAGGGCACAGCTTTCATAGGAGCGCACTTTTAGAGAGAAGATACAGTACTTTGTATTTAATGTTATTTTATTATTGCCATTAATGTTATTATTATTATTTTTGAAAGGGATTTTAAAATAAATGCATTAGAATTAAGGGCATGTCCTACCACAATTTTCATCACCATTTTTTTTAATATTTGTACCAGAAATTTTTTTTTCTTATTTTAGAAACAAAATGTGGCTAAATTTGGCTCTTATGAAATTTTTTTATCTCTCATAGTTTTCGCGTAGTGTCTTGTTAAATTCATATTTTGCATGTTTCCGTTTTAAGGACTACACTAAAACCAAATGATATACCAAATTTTAAAAAATCACAGTGGATAAAGACGTTGCAGGCTACAATGTCATGCTCATAAAAATATAGAATAAAAATTATTTGTATTTTAAAAAAATATATTGATTTTTTTAAATTTTCATTTTCAGTTTCAGCATTTTTTAAAAATCCAAATAATTTTTATTCTTTATTTTTATGAGCATCACATTATAACCTGCAATGTCTTTATCCACTGTGATTTTTTTGAATTTGGTATATCATTTGGTTTTAGTGTAGTCCTTAAAACGGAAACATGCAAAATATGAATTTAACAAGCCACTACGCGAAAACTATGAGATATAAAAAAATTTCATAAGAGCCAAATTTAGCCACGTGTGTGTCTAAAATAAGAAAAAAAATTTATGGTACAATTAAAAAAAATGGTGATGAAAATTGCTGTAGACTGCGCCCTTAAGCTAAATAGTTCTGTCCATACTATTATTATAAGTAATAAGAGGACAGAACCAGGAAAATTTAAATAATTACTGTGCTGTTGAAAACGGGCAAAGGACGCAGGTTGGTTAGGAAGGATGGGACAGAGAGGCTTCGGTAGCACAGAGCCTCAAGGATGTAGCATAGTTGCATAAATCCGGCCCTGCTGGTAGTGTGTGTGTGTGCAAACTACGTTAGCACGTAGGCTATGTAACTAATATGTGGCAGTGCTTTCTTTGCCTTTGACAGTTCTGTGGTGTTGCAGCACTTATTTATGTACTGTACTCATTTTGTCATGTTTAAAGATTTGTTTCTTTTGTGACATTGAACTGTTATTTTTCACAGAATGAGAAAATGTTTTACACATTACATTTAGTGTAGTGGTCTAAAGACACTGTTCATTATATACAGAGCAGAGGTGTTATGACAAGATGCTGTCCGCAACCCTATTTATATGTTTTTTAATAAATGCAAAAAAATTTTACATGGAAGTTTGGACCCCATGCTGTCGAGCTTCTCTCTAGCATCTGTGAAGATTCGACTCAAGGGCAATAACTCCCAAATCCAGAGTTTGCTAGTTTCTCATTAATTAACTTGGAAAGTTACGTCATTAAAATCTTCATGTGTATGTTCACCCCTTTCACAGTTTCGTATGGTATGGTTTTTCCTGCATTTCATAAGACAGCTTAGTACGAGGGTGATTTTTTTATCAACCTCCGATGAGCTGTAAAATAAGGGGAACGAATTGTTAAATTCTTTTACGGTCAAACGATAGTACATCTTTCAGCTACTTTTCAACACAATCACCATGTAGATTGAGACACTGATACAGGTGCACCAACCTTCCAATATCTACTATAAAGAAGGTTGACACCTACCTGCCTATTGTACCTTGTCACAGTGTCCCGCAGTTTGTCATTGCTGTTGAAGCATCGTCCTCCAAGCCACTTTGTTATTGGTGGAAGTCACATATTGCCACATCTAGACTTTAGGGAGGGTAATGCTACGCTTCGTGTTGGAAACTGGCAAGCAGTTGTTGGGTAGTGGCGATACTATATGGTTGGGCATTATAATGAAGCAAGACAACACACAACATCAGCATTCCTCTCAATTAGTTGAGAAAGACTGCAGTAGTCTTCATAATAATGTGCAGTATGCAGCAGACATTGATGGTTGTCCCCGGCTATATGAAATCTTTCAGTAGCGCACCTTGGCGATTCCAGAACACTGCGGCCATCAGATTTCTGGTCCAGAATGTTCGTTTAAACTTTTTCGGTTTGTTTGGAGAATGGATGTTCATATTCATTGTCGAAAAGAATCTATGTTTCATCTCCTGTCACAATTTGATTCAAATACTGTTCTTCGTTGTATGCATACCACAGCAGAAATGACGAGGCCAATGCCTTTATCTACTCCTGATTGGTCAGTAAACATCTTGGGTACTCATCGTGCACACAGTTTACTGTACCCTAGATTGTAACAATGGTGTACAGGGCTGACTGTGAAATGTGCGGAAATATATTGGACAGTTCTGTAATCGTGTATCGTCGTCTCTCACGAACAACTGTGTCCTTACGCTGCACCAGTCCATCTGTCGCTGGGGACTTCCTTCTCTGGCCACCTTCGGGAGGAGGTAAACAATAGTGATGTGTAAATATTCGTTTGCTGTCTCTCAATGGGCATGTTGTGATGAAATGAAACTGCAGTCACATCATTTGATGCAACTTGTAAGTGCAACATGCCCAAAATGTATAAACGAACAAGGTTCAATAGCCAGGTGGTAACTTTCTTTACAGATGATACTGGAATGTTGGTGCACTGGTATGACAAGTTTCTCAAGCTGCATGCTGGTTATATTGAAACATTGCTGAAAAATGTACGTATCTTTTGACAGTGCAAGCATTTTACAATATGTTCCTTTCATGTTTTCATACAGCCGTTCAGAGGTTAAAAAATTAACGCTCGTATTTGTTTAATTTGTGTGTTTTAATTTTACTATACAGTGAATGAACGTTGATTGTAAATACAGATCCCTGCTGTGTTTACGTGTGTGTGTGTGGCGCTTGTGATTGGAAGGTGGGGGAGGAGAAACCGCGATGAAAGTGCAGGCTAGTGTGCTAACATGCTGCCTCTTGGTGCAATGCGCAGGCGGAACGGCAAGGACGGGGGAGGCCTGCATGCTGCTACCACTGACTCGAATGGCCACTCCTTCCAGGAGTACACCTATAAGAAGATCACGCCATGCGACGTGTGTTCACAGGTGCTTCGAGGTAAGAGCGTCTCAACCCACCTGCATTCTGTTGTTAACTACGCGCCTTGGAATAGTTTCTCTTGACCTTATAAAGAAGTGGAGGGCATTTAGAGAAGGGCCTCGGGGCCTGTTCTTGAAAGACCATTGGAATTTTCATGTGGTTAGTTCATATACAAGTATCCATTTACTGCGCTTGTCTGTCATTCATACGTAAAGATGTTGTCTAACTTATTTTGTACGTCAGTTTTTTTTTTCTCTTGTGAATTAATTTTCCCGGCTGTTAATCAAGCAAAAACTTGGATTCGCTATGCGAATATACAGAAAATAAATACTTTCCTGCATTATCTCAATGTATAAGAGAGATCACTGAGTGACTGACAGACACACAAACATATCAAACTGCTGGACCTAGAAATGTGAAATTTGAGTTCCCATAATGTCGTAGGCTAGCACTAAGAAAAGATTTTTCAAAATTTTTCTCCCAAGGGGATGAAAAGAGGTGAAATGTGTTTTATAAGATTAATTTAAATAGCTCGAACCCAGCGGCCTATTGTCATGACTTTTACTTCAGTGGGTCAGTCATAAAAAAGCATATTACAGTAGTCAATTTAAGGGATTTTCAATATTCAACTTTTTAGGGGGTTAAAAGACCTGAAATGTATTTTTGATTAATTATAGATATCTATCAAACCCTTCGAGATACAGAGTTGCTTTTTACTTCAAATTGATACTGATGTGAATACCCAAAAAGTAGTTTTTAGTTTTTTTGAATTTAGATGTTCTGAGAGAAAAAGGGTGGAAATGTGATTTTAATTAATTGTCTTTATAGCCCGAATACAGTGGGCTATCATTGTGGTTTTTACTTCATTTAGATATGTATACAAATATGTAGGACTTTTTTAAAGGCTTTTCGAAAGTATTTAATTAAGGGGGGTGAAAAGGCGTGAAAAGTGTTTTAGATAAATCCATGAGTGTTATTGAACGTGTCCAGGTATGCAATATAATTTTTGTTCCTTGATGATTAATAAGTAATTGCCAGTAAATAGATTTCAGAACTTTTCTAAATCCAAACTCTTAGAGCTGTGAAGGAAAGAAAAAAGTTGTTAAATGAATAGTTTATTACACTTTGATTCAATGGGTTGTCGTCGTAATTCTCACCTCAGTTGGATACTTATACAAATTTTTGACATGTTCTGGTAAGATTTGGCAAAGTTTGTTCACTGAAAAGGTGAAAAAGGTTAAAATATTTTATTTAATTCATACCATATCTACCAATCAGTTGAAATATTGAGATATATATATATTTTTTGCTTCAGAATGATGCATGTGTAAATACGAAAAATAATTAGCTGTGTTTTTAGTATAAGAAAATAACTATCATTTACCCGGTTGGGTGGTGGGGGACAGGATGTAATCTTTGTAAACCTCTTGAAGCAGACAATTACAAAAAGCAAGCACAACATTAGAGAAGTAATTTATATGGAAGTAATAGTTCTGCAACCATACCGTTACATATGACTGTACAACGTCTATGTGCCAAGGACTGAATATTTAATTTATTTAACTGTAGACTGTACGTATTGAGGGCACAGAGGTTAACAAGTCATCATACCACGTATACTGTGACGTGCACTGGCACGTAGCCCTTCTTGGCCTCTTACTTATTATATAGTAATTTCAATATTTTTTGTCTTAATGAATATTTTCTTATTGTTCATAACAATTTAAGTAGGCCAACTTAACCAGGTATAGAGATATATACGGTGGGATCCAACAGGTTAATTGGGGATGGTAGTAAATAAATTAACACTAAAATTTTATTTAAAATTTAACTGTTAAGGCAAGATAAAAGTATTAAATTTTACATGTCAATTTTATCTGATATAGATCGTGTTTGGACACATTTTAAAGCTAATTTAATTTCAAGCACTGTTGTCTTTATTGCATTGTATTCTAAAATTTTAATTCACTTTGACATCTCAAGGATGGATCGCTGCGCACATTACATGCTGTCACTCACTCTCACGCGCGCACTGTTACTCTCACATTCACACTGTCATGCTCACACTCACTGTGATGCTCCTACTCAACACTCAGTCTCATGCTGACTCTCATTCTCTCTTTATTGTTCATTCTGTCTTTCACTCTCCCTTGCTTCTCACTTGCTTACTGTCACTCTCTCTCACACTCACCCACTTACACACTCTTCCACTCTCTTTCACCTCCCTCACACACTCTCTCACACTCTCTTGCTTTGTCTCTCTTTCCTTGACACTGCCTCCCCACCTGGCGATGCTCCTTACATTTAATAAGCTGTGTATACTTGATGCACTGTGAATTACACCACTTGTAATGGAACATATTATATATCAGTTTCTTCAGTGTCTGGTCTGTTCAAGTTGGAAGTTTTGTTGGTAATGACAGCACTTTTGACAAGATGTTGAGCCTACTTTATGTACATACCTACTTGCCTTCCAGTATTGTAAGATGCAGATGATAGCACTAATAACTATGAGATTATACAAAAAATATGGTATTGGCAATTAAATTATGGTGTGCATGGAACAAATCAATACTCTACCATTTTCTTTGTGTGTTGAGAGAGCTGTTTGGTAACTGTAAATTGCGTGTGAAGTTCGAAGGTTGATCCAAGTACATCTTGCCCTATTCTCGGGTCGCAAGTCACTAATCTGGCGTACGGTGTTCGGCTGATCGCACATTACTGTCTGACATCCCTGTTTATTGTTTAGCTTATGAAATGTAATTGTGTATTGTACGTGTGTAAACATTTCCAAAAGTTTTGCTCAAAGATTTTTATATCTAAAATAGATTAAAAAAAAAAAATCACTTTTTTACCATTTTTGGCTGCAAGAAAAAACTGTATAAATTTAAAATCTATAGGAGGACTTCATATAAGTATTTATATGTTTAAGGTTTTTTGAATGAAATCAGTAAACAGACACTTCATTTACATTAACCAGTTTATTTAAACACTTCTATCAGCCGAAGTTCTGCATAATGCTTGGTTACCTGGGAAGGTGATTATATTGATAAAGAGTATTCTTTTATGTGTTTATACTGTAATACTGGTATCTTGGACAACGCTGCTATATACGTAGGTGAATATTGCTGAGATTATAAATGCTCTCCTTGTGTAACAACCTCTGTATTGGATACTCTTGACAGTAGGGTTACATGTGCCAAGTTGTAGTTGGACGAGGTATAAGCTGGTGTGATTGCGTGGTTAGGTCACACGAGGCAGGGTGTGAAATGCCGGGTGTGCAAGATGAACGCACACGTGGACTGTCAGACGAAGGTGGGGCGGTGCCAGCCCAAGTCACGCCTCTTGCGAAGGCAGAAGTCTACCTCGGAGCTGGAGACACGGGTTGTCGAGAGCCAGCCTGACGAAGAAAGTGAGTAGTGCAATGTGTACTGTGCATGCCAGTAGAGTTCAGGCTTCATGGCCTGCAGTGTATTTTCTATTTATGTGAAACTGCCTGTATAAACCCAACCAAAGTAGTTTCTGATACAGTATTGTATTTATCAACCTGTAATGGGGCACAGCTTCTTAATTTTACTTTGTGGCTTTACTTTACTAAGGGCAATGGTCATGTTAATGGTACTTGACACATTTAAGGTGTTGACATTTGGCAGTTTGCTGGATCATGTTTAAGACAGAAAATGTTTTTGATATACATCATAAATGAAATTGTTGATCAATTATAGATTCAACATATGAGGTTATGTAAAATTTACCATATTAATTTACAACCCCAATTCTGATGTTTGAATATTTTAACGTAGGTAACTGAAATGTGGCTGTGGGGTGCTTAACGAACAACATTTACTTAAACATGGAAGTTCATTCAAATGAACACTTGTGGTAAATCTCATCAAATTCAGCCATGTTTGTTGCAGTGCTTCTTTACTTAAAAGCAGCTAATCAAACTGCAGCACATGAATAAAACTCAACAAAAATACTTACAAAACTACATGCTTTGAACAAAAAGTGTTTGAGTTCAGGAATTATTCATATGTAGTGTATCCAAGTAAACACTGTATTTACTTTTTTTTAGAAAAAGGTGGTTTTGTCATGTTGATTTATAATTTTTTTTTTAGGTATAGCCAGGGCAAATTTATAGTTTTATTTCTAAGGGGCTAAACCAAAATTGTTGCTCCTCCTTTTTTTTTTTTTTTTTTTTTTTTACAAAATAAATATCGCCAAGAGCCAGCAGACGTACGAGCCTAGTGCTACGTTGCCTCTTATGCACAACAGAAGCTGTTGTTCCCTTGTATTGCAACTAAGGAACTTTTAAGTGATCACTCTAGCTTTTTGTGGCTGGAAAGTGTGTAGTTATAATGTAACCTAGACTTTCGTACGGAGCACGAAAGTGCAGCATTGTAAAAACCCCATGGTTGGTAATAAGCAAATAAAAGTCAACTCGTCAATCATCATGATGAACTATTTTGCACGACATTTACTATAAAATTAGTGTTTGTATGTGAGAACTACGTATATCGGACAATGTCGCTACTTTGCGAATTTATTCAGGGATCTCCCTCTTTTCATCCCTTTCTTTCCTTTGCCTTTATGTAAACATCATTCATACTTAATTGGTTATCAAGACTGCTGTTATTAGCTGTACAAATATCTCTACTCCACTCGTCAATAAAATGAGGTTAGTGGAACATATATTGTGCGGGACTCAGGTCTGGGACCCTGGCCGTGGAGGAACGTGAGGTTGTATGGAAGCAGACTTGGTTAGCAGGAGGGAGGTTTTCAGCAAGAAATGTTTCCAGCTAGGTCTTCTAACACATTACTGGTAACACGTCTCACCCTGACATCTAGGCCTGCTTATAAACAACACGACCTTCCACAGTCAGGGTCCCAGAGCTGAGTCCCGCACAGTAAACACCAATGCCATGGATTTCATCTGCAGACTTCTCACACAACAAATACCGTATTCGCCCATGTACCCCGCGCATCCATGTAAGCCGCGCACCCCTTTTTTCAATGACAAATTTGGGAAAAAAAATTTTTTTCAAAAAATAAATTTTTTGGGATAGAAAAATTTTATTATGGGGCAAAACAATCAAACAAACAAAAATTATATTTTTTATTTTTTTTTATTTTCAGTTCTTGTTCCGTAGAGCCCCCTTGCGTGGCTCAGGCCATAGGGCTATGGAACAGGTCAAGAAATCACAAGTACAATGAACAGATACTGCAAGTACATACATATTACATAAGAAAGTTTAGATTAGACAGGTTTAAAGTTGTAAACAGTAATTACAAATATACAAATATCTGCAAGATAATTCTAATATTTCTATATTGCAGACAGGTCAAACATTATCCTCAACAATATAACACTATATGGCACTAATATATTTTATGTCACTAATAATGAAAACCATTAAAACACAATGCAATAAAATTTATACACTTTCTGATTGGTTTGCAAGACAACAAGTTGAC
>PNEQ01068770.1:13694-35760 GCA_003012365.1 Medauroidea extradentata | reverse complement strand
TCATCCCGCCCAATTTTTTGTAGTTTCCGATATTTACATGAATGTAGAAAACTCCAAAAAAGTGGTCATAACTTCGTTAAAAACATTCTCAAAAATATTTTTTCATGGTCAGTCTACTTGAAATTTTTCTCTGATTCTTATGCCATGCAACAACAATCGAAAATTAAAAAAAAAATCCGTCGCTCCATTGCCCTTAAGTATCAGCACTGCATTTTGTATGAGGCTTAAAATCACTAGGGAAAGCAAATTCATAAATACATCAAATTAATGCAATATGCAGTACTCAGGTATTTAAAAATACGCTTCAATTGAATAGAAATTATTTTGTAAAAAAAATCCCTTTAACTTTTTTAAAAATGTGTTGCTGTTACTTGTACTAAGTTTTTTAATATCATTAGGAAGTTTATTAAACATTCTAATACCTGAGAAATGTGCTCATTTCTGAACTAGTGTTAGCCCATTGGATGGATACTGCATGTTATTAATATTTCTGGTGTTATAGGCATGTATATCTTTATTGCGATTTAAAGAACTGGGTCTTTTGTCAACAAAAATACTGTGAAGGAAATGTGAGAATATTTACACTGAGAAAAAAAAATTGTAAAATCAAGCAAAATTTGTTTGAAACAACCAAATACTTTCAAAAGAATGTATGGTTTGTTACAACCAAATTATTTCTTTGAAATGTGTTTGTTATTTTAACCAAATGACGCGTAAAGTGTCACATTTGCTTCTTGAGAAACAAATGCAGACAGGTCATTCACGTATACTAGAAACAGCAGGGGACCAAGGATAAATCCTTGTGGGACTCCACTTTTGATCAAGCCCCTATTGCAGTGGGCTTCGGTAGTGTCTGGGCACGTTGTATCGTTGTGTTAAGTAAGAAGTGAACCGCTCGAGATCTACACAAATAATACCATAATACTGTAGTTTATTTAAATCAGCATTCTGATCAACGCAGTCGAATGGGTCGTAAAAAGTTCCGACTACATGTTCTTTTAGGTCTATAAGATTTGAAATACTTCTTGATAAATTGTAAGGGGCATAATCTATAGATTTACTTTTCTAAAATTTTAGCAAATGTAGGAATTAAAGATATTGGTCAGTAGTTGCACATCATGTTTTTATTATCATTTTTGTAAAGTGGTTTGACTGTAGTAAATTTCAGTCTCTCCGGGAAAATGCCAGAATTGGAGGACGAGTTAAAGATATGGCAAAGTGGTTCTCTAATTGAGTCAATGCATTTTTTCAAAATTACAGTAGAGATTTCATTGTATCCAGAAGATGTTTTGGATTGAAAACACTTTACTTTTTCACAAATTTCTTTAGGTGTTGTCTATTTCAATTCACAACAATTATTTAACTTAGGAAAAGACTACCTAAGTAATGCCATCGGATCTTTATGTTTTTTATTACTAGATTAGTTGATTATTGAGTCAACAATCTCAAATTAATAATCATTGAAGGCATTGACTACCACCTTTGGTTCATGTGTTAGTTCATTACTTATTTTAATGGAGATAGATGTTTTGAGTAAAGCCGATTTGCAAGAATGAGTTTTTATTATCTTCCAAGAGGATTTAACTTTATTTTCTAACCGTGTTATTACGTTATGAAAGTACATTTGTTAGATTTTATAACTACCTTATTAAGAATTTTACAGTATTGTTTATAGAATGTTTTAGTACTGTTATCAATTAAATGTTTACACTGCAAATACAATTCCCTTTTCTTTTTACAAGAAATACTTATACTCTCTGTTAGCCTCATGTTTTTATCAGTATTCTTGTAGTTCATATATATATATATATATTTTTTTTAAATTAGCCTCAAACATTCTCAGAATGTAGTATCGAAAATATTAAACTGAGAGTTTAAATCGGAAGGCCAACATTTTTTCATTTCCATCCAGTCCTCCGTTTTAAGATCTGCACTAAATTTTTTTATTGTTTCATTATTGACTTTTATATATTAGAACTATTTTTACATTTAATATTAAATGAAATGAGTTGAATATTGAATGGCTGGATAATTTGTGCATCAGGATCAGAAAGAGCATTTATAAATGCGTGCATTTTATATTCATCACAATTTTTTACCTGAACAAAAATATTTTTCTACAGCTGTTGCAGAATTATTTTGTATTCTAGTAGGAAATTTAACTGTGGGAACTGAATTAAAATACTGAAAAAGAGAATTTGCTTGTTGTTACCAACCATAAGGTAATCTATGTTGAAATCACGACAAACAATTATTTGAACACCGTTCGGCGGCTGCGGGCCGTTCATATTCTCACGAAAGTGCTAGTTTTGTAGACCTAACTAGTTTCTACATTATCTTCATATAATTTTTTTAGCATGTGTAGTGTTCCCAAACCGACATGTCATATAGTTGCTCTCATGTACGAATACCACTTTTTGACAGCTGTGTCCCTTTTTACCATGATGTTAAGAAAGGAGCCTTTTTTTACAGCTGTCGCCATAAAATAAACAGTGTTTTGCTCTGCCACGAGTGCTTTTTGTACAAACACATCCAACTAGCTCTAAAGCTGTACAGTTTATCAAAATGAAAAATATTTTTCTGTATAAATTTGTACACATGATATTTCTCACAACTGTCAAAAACTGGAATTCTTATGTGAGACAGACTATAGTCAGAATCATGCAACGAAAACCGTCATCATACTGAATTTAAATAATTTACACTGTAAATATGTCACCAGCTCGGGCTTATAGGCACATACTAAAACGTATAAAATATAAAAGAGAGTATTTTCGTTTGTTAAAAAAATTCATGTTATTTTTCTTTATTTTTCAGTACAAAAATTGGTTTCTCAGGGTTTTATACCGTGTAACAAATAGCCCACGACATGTAACTTCGGTGAAAATGGCCGCACTATATCAGGGTACGAACAGGAAATATGAGCGCCAGACAACAAACACACAAGATATGCTACTGTTACCTTGCATTGCGGGCTGGACTGCCAGTACAGTGGGGTCGCCACACACCATCACAGCCAGGTACTAAACGTCTGTGCGAGCGGCCAGACACGCTGGATTTATGCCTCTTTTTACGGCCGGAAGTCGTCTCGCGTCCCGCTGCTTGCTACGTCGTCGGCCTACGATCTCGCTTGCCTGAGACACGTGTCCGCCTCTGTGCAGCTGATGTATACTCACACTTTCTCTCTCTCTCTCTCTCTCTCTCTCTCTCTGGACTGAGTTCCAGAACGTTATTTAAGGAGCAGAGTAGAGTAATGCAGAGTAAGGGCCTTTACACGATTGAAAAATTTAGCACTTGACTTTAACATTTGACATTACGCTAGCTTTCAATACACGGCTTCTTATGGCGTCGTACACAATGACGCCGACAAAGCTAAAGTCAAGCAACTTTGATTTTACGTTTCCGATAAACTGAAAACCTAGAGTTCGCAAATAACCAGCCGATTTTGTATGTTAGAACGAAAAATATTTATTTCTGAGTATCGTTTTGTTCTCCAGTATTGGGGTTTCGAGAAAAATAAATGTAATAGGTTTATTTTAAATGTAGGGGATACTATAAAAACCTGGTAAATAATTTTGGATAAGTATTCGTAGATTAACTTTAAGTCCCGTCAATAGATGGCGTTGCTTTTGTTCTGAAAAATATTATAGTAAAATTAAATATATATTAATAATGGGGCTTATTTTGGAATATATTCACGATGTGCTGTTATGGCAAATATTTGATGAGATGTACAATAATATTTTTGTTTAAAAAAATTTTCAATCTTTTTCAACTGCCGTTACTTTTACTTTACGTTTATATTGTTACAAGTTTGAGACAAAACTTAAATGTGGGCAATTCTCATGAGTTATTTTGGGATAGAGGTCTTATAATTATAAATAAAAGAGTTAAATTAAGTTATTGATTTACTAGCTTACAAAGCTTACAAAAATACACACAACCGCAATCAACTATAACTTTGACAATACCCTTAATTATGCACACAATTACTACTGTGCCACAGAAACGTTAATTAACTTTGACAATTAAAGCACAAGAATATTTACCATTAATCAAATACTACAAATCACAATAAAAGTTAAGTCATATATCCAATCAACAATCTCTTAAATAGTGACAGTGTACAACCTTAATAGTCCGCAGTGGTGATAAATCGCCGTGTGTTGCGCAGCACCCCGAGTGTACAGCTGTCTTCACTCTTGAGGTCTTCGGTTCGACTCCCGTCGCGCACCTTCTCTTCGCCCGTCAGCCCGCCGCAGCAGTCCTCTTGTTTCGTCCAACACTACTCCGAAGGTATGAGCCTGCAGTCTCCCAGTAGACTCTGGCGTCACCAATATGTCTTCACCAGTCTCTTTCTACAAGCATAACACCTTCCTCTAGCATGACCAATAGCGAACTCTACCCAAATTTGTTGATTCGGCGCTTATATACTCGGCAAAACAGTTGGGGACTTCCCGCCTTTCAGGGGTCTAAAAACAGACATTACAATATCTTTCGGACATGGCTTGATTCACGTAGGCCGCCCTCGTAGGGTTAAGACGCAGTTGGGACAGGTTTCTATGATGTAGTTTCGGCGTGACTTCCATCACGTAGCCGCCCAGTTTGTTAGTCATGGGCTAGTCCACAAAAAGTTACGAAACAGCTGCCGACCACCGGCCTCCAGGTACACAGCACGCAACAATATTGTATATTGACGAGATACATAACGTAACGAGAACGCGAAGTCAAATGCTAAAGTATTCAATTGCGTATAGACGTCAAGTAAAAATTTTACCCTCGCAAAATACTTTGAAGTTTCGGGACATCGTCAGAGCAAGAAAAATTTTCACTCCAAAGGTTTTGGGACAGTAAAAAGAGTAAATTTTACTCGCAAAGTAACGTTCTGAAACACAGTCTGGTCTCTCTTTCTTTCTCTCTCTCTCTCCATCTTTGTCTTTCTGTCTTTCCTTACCTTTCTCTCCCCCATTTTCTGTCTTTCTTAGTCTCTCTCTGTCAGTTTGTCTATTCCGCTGTATGTCCATCTCTGATGTCCAGCTCTGTCATTCTCTGCCTCTCAGTGGCGAAGGAACGCTATTTGCCTTGGCCAGGAGGGGGGTGGTATATAAAGTGGTAGGGGTAAGGGAGATTTTTCCCCCCTGGAAAATTTTAAATATCAAAGTTCAACAATGTAGTGTTGTTTATATTAATGTTAATGTTAGTAAAAAACTACTTAAGTACCAGAAAGTGTTGCTAAACAATTAATAAACAATAATTATTTCAGGACGCTGGCTTATGATTATTATTTTACATGTTTATCAGGGAGATGCATCCCCATCTTAACTCCCCCCCCCTTAACTCCCCTCCCCTTACCATACCGTTCCGAAGTTATTGCAGGGCCTTTCTTTCTATCTCTGGTCGGAGAACCTTTGATTATAAATCGCCAACTCTTCAATACTGTACGATACTGACAGAGGAGATAGTAATATCTCAAATGGAACATCAGAGAAACCTAAAGATGCGTGTCGTGTGGCAGAAAGGCTGTCAAACGCATCAACTAGAACGTCGTTCACGTTCGGTCCAGTGAACCGTAAGTTGTCTGCCTGGCTGGATGTAATTGGCGCGTTCCAGGTCTAGAAGTGGAGAGCTCTTAAGGTCGACAAAGCACGCACATCACTCCTCACCCTGCCCCCTAGTAACTAATCACTGACATTGCGTGTAGTCTCTTTGCCGATACCTCGGCTCTTTGAGACATTCGGTAGCTGCCCGAGCATGCTATGCCGGAATATTAAGGCCATGGTCTTTCATTTATTTCATACAATTTCAAATAACTGGAATATTTTTTTACCCAAATGCTTTGAAAAAAAAATTGAGACTGTTTACAGTCATACGGTACACATTTTTGCCAAAGTAGAGCGTTTTTTTTTTAAATTAATGTATCTTTTGCTAGCAAAAAAAATGCTTTGCTTCATTTTGGCTTATTTTTACTACAAGTTGTGTAATATTTCAGGGACAAAATTCTAAAAATCCGTTTGGTGTATTGCAACAGAAAAATTCACACATAAACGATGTTATATATGTGTTAAAATTGTAAGAGTGAATTTATGATGTATTAAATTTGCGTTAAGAAAATATTTTCTAAACCTCCGCAAAACTAAAGAGCGAGGTCATAAAAGGGCGGTCGTACATAATTCAACACTAAAAGCGTTAATCTATAACTGTAGGTATATTGTAGAAAATGTGCGAAGATTAAACAATAGCAATCTTAGACAGTAGTTTTAGCCAGCGTTTAAAACACAATTGTTTCCAGTGTTGCGAACTTCTGAGGCACTATCTCTGATGCTGGGACCTCAAGCATTTAACTGCGGCGCAAGAGATCACGCGTAACGAATTAGTAATTCTGGATAAATATTTAATCATAAAGTTGGCAAATACCATTATCTAGGATTGTCATTGAGTATTTTATTCATATTGGCTCCGAAGAAAGCGTAGAAAAAAATTGATGTTTTTTTTTCGTTTATTTATCTACTCTTAAGAGCCCTATACAGCTGGCGCGTGAACATCGTTGCAGCGTGTTAGGAGAAAGTGTTTTTACATTATACTTCTAAACGTGTGTTCGAAATCTTAATTTACCCAAGTAGAACACATTTAAAACAATGTTTCTCTAGTTTTGTTTTCTAAATACTATCGGGTTTAGAAACATAATTCCGGTACCCTTCAAAATGGCTAAAAAACTACTTTTCCAGACTGCTGCCACGTAAATATACCAACCAGAATCGTAAAGCAAAAATACAGCAGCACGCGCTGGACTGAACTCCGCACTCTCCCTAAATAAAAAAAGTAGGGCCACTGCTTAAAGTCTCATAAAAAAACCAACGACCAAAACGCTGCCCGTAGTTCTCGCGCCCCGCGCGTAAAGGCGATACGTAGGGAGCGGAAAAAATTCGCGTTTTATTTCAGGCACAAGCTAGATATCTAACAACTGTAACTTTCTTTCAATTCCGCAATTGGTTTCTGACTTATTTGTCACCCCCTGGAATTCGCTGAGCCAATAATAAAAATGAAACTAGTTCAGGCAATTATAGCTGTGTCAGAGAGTAGCCAGTGAGTGTTTCCTGCTTCAGATCACAAATAGTCTTGCAAGCTAGCCTATAGGGCAGTGAAGCCGCAAATTTTTCCCATCTTTAGCGATACTGTGGTTGACGCACGAGGCAGTCTAGACCTTATGTCTCCCTTGTTTCCGTACCTCAGACGTGGCATCTAGTGTCTGCTGTATAGAAAGGGCTCTTGAGTTCGTGTTAAGTTAGGTGAAAGAAATACAGTCAAGAGGTAAATGAGGACAGATTTTTAAAGAGATAATCTTGAAGATGCTGTTTTGTCACTAATCATTAGAGTTACCTCAATTTCGCGGATTCATCTGGCAGCAGCCTAGACTTGTCAGTCTTATACACCCACTGGCCACAATCGAGTATATATTGGCTTAATCGTACCAGCAGGTAGCAAGCGATAGCACTTGCATTATTTCCTTGTTTACTACTGGCTTGCAGTAGTCAAACGCGTTTCGTAACAGCCGCCAGCAAGTCACAGACATGACAATGAAGTATACATAATTGGCGTTCAACCTGACCTGGAATGTATCTGTGAAATTTACGCACCTCTAATGATAAATTATAAACACAGTGTATTGTTGTCTTAAACGTTAACTTTTGACTACAATGCAGTATATACACCTTGAATACTAGTTAAGGAGATGTGTGGGTATTAGAAAGTGGCAGAAAAATACAATTTGTCTGAAAAGACAAAAGTCTCCAGGGTTTCAAAAATGCTGACTTTATCGTGAATTACCTGTAAACACACGAGCTTGAATTGCGCACGTTTTACACGAACTGTGTAAGCGTTATTATGAAACTGTTATGATAATTGAGAATTTGAGATGACTATCGTCTCTCACAATTTAACGAGAGCCACATTACACCCGGTGCCCAATCAAGTACAAAATACCCACAGTGTCGTAACATGTAATGTTCCTATAAAGATGAGGTAAGTGGGCTATACATCTGGTCGACAGCAAGGGCGTTATAGACGGTGACACACAGCAATGAGAGGAGCTGAGAGAGGAGTCAGCCATGGCATTTGTTAAGGAACTATTCCAGTATTCGCCTGGAGAGATTTCGGGAAACCATGGAAAAGTGAAATCAGGATAGCTGGATCTGGGGACTGAACCCGGTTCCTTCCGTATGCAAGTCTAACGTGTTGTCGTTGCACCACACCGGCTCGGTTTGTTTTTTATAAAGGAATAGTGTCAGTAATTTAGTTGTCTATTCACTCACAGTGTAAACATGTACATTTTCTGCGTTAGAGATGACACAGCTTGTTAAGGGTCCTCCCTACCTATGCTTAAAATGCTTTGCAGCGAGTTACGACTATTATTTTTTGACTAAACTATTTAACGCACGTTATGTTTACATATCTTCAAAATAATATACACTTGAAAGTATGTCGCTATAGATTTAAAAATGAAAGAACATTCACTTGAAACTTTGTCGCTATAGATTTAAAAATTTTGCATGTTTATTAGAAACGTCATTTTCGGGTCTCTCAGAATGGCCAAAAATGGCTTTTCCAGCCTGCCACATCTGGAAAAATAACAACCGGATCCGAAATACACAACAATAGAAACGAGCGTTAGATCTGAACTATGCTGCCCTAAATGAAATAATATGGTCAACGCTTGAAGTATAATGAATAATAGTAAGGCACAACACGCGATATGAGTGGCTTGTACGAAGAGGCGATAATGCATTACATACGTCGGTCAACGGCAGCTGTACCACTCCTTCGATTTTCTGTCTCACACACACAAACGCAGCCTATATATAGGGAGGGCTCTTAAGAACTGGAGCAACATCCAACCAACAGGACAATTACCTTACTCGAAAATCTGCAGTGCGGGAACGAAAGGTCCTGCCGGCTTCGATCTATCACCTCACGAAACTAAATCTACCCTTCCTGAATCATGTACGTCTCTGTATTTATATGCCCGTGGCGGTGAAGTGGCCCAGGCCAGGAGGCTGCAACTTCATGTAGGGAATCTGGTACTTAAAAAACAGAGTACAATTTGTGGTACCAACATGTAAAGTAGGACTGTATATCTACCATAGTTTCTGAAATAAGTTTCTCTTACATAGACCTGTAGATGTTTTAGGAACTAAATTTATTTTGGATAGCTATTTATGGACTTACCGAGGACCAATCTCGAGATGTTGATGGTCGAAGTCAATATATCGAGGGCTGAAGTCGATATGTCGAACTTTTCTCGACGCATGAGAGATGTCTACGACCGACCTTAACTTTTTTTATACTATATCGATTACTTTATTTTCTGACTGTCGTCAGACTTGCTCAGTTGTGGCATATTGGGAATGTTAACGAAATTATAAAAAAAAAAATGACCGTAAGTGTGGCTTTTGATAATGTCGTCATACCAACATCTGCATTAACTTCTTTGGCCTCCATTTGCCTTCGCTTAGGCCTCTAAAACAGCTCAAAATGTTGCTCTCTATCGCCCTCTTGTGATTTGAGAGGTTGTCACAAGCCAAGTTACTGGAGATTCTTGTTGTGTAAAATGTTAATGCCCCATTTCTTTTCTCAAACAAAGAGGAGTTGGAGTTCGTAAATCCCGAAGGACTGCTCTGCCTGCTCCAATCCCTGCGAAAAGTTTTCGTCGATTATCACGTCGCGCGCAGTTGCGCACTGCAATTATTATTCTCGAAACTTTTTTTTTGCCTGTTATAAATTTTAATTATAGTAATTACATCGCGCTGTGACACTTCGCCGTTCCTAAGTCCGAAAACGTCGGATTTTTCTCATTTTCTAATCTTATTTTTCTTGTCGACGCCACAGAAACACTTCTTTTTTATTTCATTTTTTCTCACCTCGCTTCCATCGTCTGTGAAGATAATTTATTAGCAGTCCTCAGATGCTCCTGTAGTAATCTCAAACTTTCACTGGCCGAAGGAAAACACGAGGTAAAATGTCTTGTCGACGAAAGCGTAATTTCTCAACTTGTGGGAAAACATTGCCGAGCATTTTCATCATCACGTTTTTATTTTACTCAAAATGGATGTACTGAGAATAATGGTAGCCCTGATATTAAGGAAATAATATTTTTTTCTAAACGTGCCCGTGAATTAATTGAGCTGTACAACTACGTCGTTTTTTTACCGTTAATTTTTTCAAAGTTTTTTAGATTATTTGGTATTTTTAATAAACATGAATGAGTTTATCCTTACGAAAGTAACAGCTAATTTACTTATCAGAAGCTGCAAGTCCCTAGGCTCAAGCGATACCATGCACATGTTTAGATTTTTGTTTATGGTATTAGAACCTTGACGTTTTAGAATTGTGTTTATGCCATTCTGCAAGCGCACAAACACATGCAGGTACACACTCTCACGCGTTCTTTTTTTTTCTCTCTCTCTCTCTTACAGTGTGTGTATTAGAGCGACCTGCTTCTGTGTGTGCAGGGTTTATACCTGGCCGTGCGATAAAAATTATTTTAGTTTGCATTTTCGGTGTTTGGTGAAATGGCGTTTACGGTAAAAACATTCCAACAGATAGATGTCTGCTCGAAAAAAGACATAATCAAGGACGTTATTTTTATTCCTTATCAGTAGGGTCATGAACTTTCGCGACAAGAATTTTGCCCCGGATTGTTTCAGTGCATTACGTGCGTATATGCAGCTTTGCTTCATGGTAATTGGCAGCGTGTGTTTGTGAAGCGATATTCGTCGTTTGACTGTGCCAGTCACAATAAGGTTACTGCAACACCACACATCTGTGGCTGACAGGTGGAACAGCGAGACACGCAAGAGATAAAACATGCAATCACTGGCTATGAAGCAGAACTGCGGATGTGAACATAATGCTTTGAAACAAACTGAGGCTAATTTGTTATCGCGAAAAGTTCTTGGCACTACTTATCAGAAATAATATTTTATGCACATAATTATTTTTGTGAGGATGGATGTATCGTGATATACCGTAATATCGTCAAATACCGTAATATCGTGATATACCATAATATCGTACTGTACCATATTATCGTAACATACCGTAATATTGAAATGTACCATAATATCGTGTTATACCGTAATATAGTGTTATACCGTAATATCATGTTATATCGTAATATTGTGATATACCGTGATATCGTGATATACCGTAATATCGTGAAATACCACATTGCGGTCTTCACATAATTGGGAAGAATCTGTCCACAGAGTTCTCAAAATTACCAACAGAGAGGCAGGCACGTGTAACATCGGCAATAAGTGATCAATGTGTCACATATAAGCTCATAATTAAAATGTTTTACATATTTCTGTTACTAAAGTTCGACGCGTTTGTATCACGAAGTAGGGTAGTTGAGATAGAGTTATGTCTAGGCAGGGCGAAAGGTGTAGGCTAATCCAGATAAAACCTAAAAGTTTAAGTAAAAGTATTTGATACAAATATGAAATAAATTATTTCGAATGTGTATTCTTGTAAAGAAGGATCCATACTGTTGCGTAAAGTAAAGAAGAGGCTTGGCAAATAAAACTTGTCGGAGTAATTGACTGTCGGATAAAGTGGTGTGCGTGGTCGACAATGTCGTCTTGTCTTGAGGATACGCCGGCGTAGCAAGATGGGGATCTGTGAACCGTGAGATTGGTCCAGGGAACTGGTTAACTCCCCAGCCAAGGATCTGTCTGCCACGTGCGTGGTGCTCTATCGTCTTCTCTTCTCCCTGGTACCTTGCCGTGGATGTCCTTCCGCGTCTCCAGGGACCAGCGCTCTGACTTCGCCAACTACCGCGCAAAGATCCTCGGCTGTTCTCTCTCTCTGCCATCCACCTGG
Source organism: Medauroidea extradentata (assembly GCA_003012365.1). Classification (NCBI taxonomy): domain Eukaryota; kingdom Metazoa; phylum Arthropoda; class Insecta; order Phasmatodea; family Phasmatidae; genus Medauroidea; species Medauroidea extradentata. The sequence continues at coordinate 23,883 of PNEQ01068770.1, read as the reverse complement.
CCGCAGTACCGAGTGTTTCATCTCGTTGTCACGTCCAAGGGGATTGCTCCCAGTCGACCTTGATTAAAATGTTCCAGTCAGAGACACCAGTTGGGTCTAGCTGAGCGCCTTACACCCATAGTCTCTGTCCGATGGGGAGGGGGCACAGAGGGACACGTGCCCTCCAACTTCAAAATAGCTAAAAATATTTTTTATCTAAAATGAAACTTTGCGCATTGCGACTTTAATAAACAGAAATACTGAGCTTTGTGTGAACTGGTATTCCGAACGTATCTACTACCTACAGTAAGAAAGCGTAAAATAATCTGTACAGAGTGCATTGTGCATTATGATAATTTCTGTAAAAACACTACTTTTTATTTTAATTTATTTTACAAAGGGTTAATTAAATTTGTAGCTAATGTTTTATATTGAATGATTACCGTAGTTATAAATTTCCAAGCATGTTCATATAATTACACACTTAATTTGTAGTTTTACTAAAAAATACGTTAGGTAATATCCCCCCTAAAAAAGACCACTAAACGAGTGTTGAGTGAGAAATAGTCGCCATTTGACCTCGTGCGCTTCCGGTTTTCGACCGCTCACGTGGTAGTCCAGTATCACGCGAATTAGATCTGTAATAATATTATATTATTGCACTTGTCGAAAGACTTGGAACTGAATTACAGATGCAAGGATTTGCGTTTCTCCTGTACGTTGTCTGCCTCACAGTCCCGACGAGAGCAAGGATATTATTTATACGCGAAATTATAGTTGATGTGCCTTAGTGCCTGACGAACATACATATAGTAATCGGAATCCCTCCGTATTTACGAGAGTTAAGGGTATCAGAAATCCCGCGAATTATGAAGTCGCGAACACGGAGATTTAAAACATATCGTATGGTAAAAAAAAGTATGGTACCAGACAAATTAACTATCACGTTTTGGTACCAGTGTTCAAAATAATGCATTTTTGTGTGTGGATTTAATTCAAGGTTTAGCCTATGCGTGTAAAATATATTTATAGTCATACACTATTTAAAGTGAAACATATTATTGTAATCAAATCGTTGCACAATGTTAGCAATATTAGCATCAATTTAGAATTGTAGGTTTCTCAAAGCAAATTTGCAAAAATTTAGAAAAAACAGCAATCCCAGGCAACTTTGTGAGCAAAATTTTGCTCGAGTGACGTTTTTCTGACGCCGAAATATCGTACAATTAATTGCGGTGCAAGAGATCATGCTTAGTAAATGCATCATTCCGGGTAAATTTTTGCTAATGAAGTTCGCAAATATAATTATGAAGAATTGTTGTTTAGTAGTTTTTCTATATTGGCATTCAAAAAGTGTAGCTCTCAATTGTATACAATAGAATTCGGCTCTTATTTATCTACCGCGCCCTCTTAACACATTTTACAGTAGGACCTGTACACAGTTTTGTTTCACATTGTGGGGTTGTGGACAGGTGGGGTGTAAAGTTTAAGGCGGTCACCTACCGAGCAATTGGTAGTTGATGTTGCAGGTGTGTTTAGAGAAAGTCTCCCTTCCCTGCTTCCAATTTTCTCCACCTTCGTAAAGTGAAAGAGGGGATATTTTCTTTAGCTTGTAAGAGCGAGGTTCTTGAGAACTGGTGAGGGTGGTTTTAGGCGAGTATACTGGTGCGACGGAGTAGGAGGTGTGGGATGGAGTTAATTTAGAATAAAGCTGGTGGCTCACAGCAACGCCCGCCATGTTTGATACATGCGAAAATCAGAAAAATACACTATAATTAACCAATAACGTACTCCTCTAAACCAACGGACAACGCACAATTCATTTTATTAATTTCAGATTACACACACAATGTGAAGAGAAACTTCATGTTCTCGACCAATTAACATTTTTCGTTGCTACGACTTTAAAAATAAAAGACAGAATCAAACATCAATACGCCAAATATATCTTAAGAAAAAAATAATAACATTAATTTAACAAAACTTTAAGTAGTTCCACCTGATACCACTAGGTTTTTTTTAGCAAATTTCTCTGTGTTGTCAGTCTCTGTAGTATTTTCCTAAACTAATGTAAACTGAACTGTAACAAGAACAGATTTAAAAAAAGGGGAGCGAGTGGCTTTTGTATAACATCCTTGAGTATGACCCTTTGTTTGGGCGTTAACGTACTTTCGCTTATTTGTTCAATTGAACATTTCGCCAGCACTGATTTGTAACTAAATAGTTTTAAATAGCTATGAGGGTCTAGTTAATTCGTAGTACGAATACCTGGCAGGTTCAAATTGGCTTAAAATATTTGTTTTATAAAGTAGGGCTTTCAGAATTTGAAAATGTTCTCGTTATCGTCAACTGCATCCTATACCAAGCGTCACTGCCATTTTCGGAAGATTCACAGCCGCCAATTTTTTGTGCGATGTTTTCAATCGTATACTCTGCCTTTATCACCGCCGCAGAAGAATGGGAGAGGTGATGTTCTTTTATCTGGCCTCTAGGAAACTGGGGAAATATGAGTCGCACGAAACGACGAGGGCCAGGCCTCACAGAAGGAAGGGGTAGCACATGGTTTTCTTTGCCAAAGATTAGCCCAAACTTATGGACTTTTTTTATCGTGATTAATACGTATTCCGCCGTGATGCAGAGCAGAACTTTATGACCACGTTCAAAGCACTCCTTTTCAGTAGTCTAAAAGGAAAGATACCGAAGGAATATTTGTATGGCAAAGTATAAAAATCTCCGTGTAATGTATATTAAGAGGGCGTGGTACATAATTCAACGCTAAAAGCATTAGTCTATAACTGTAGGTTTCTTGAAGCCAATTTGCGAAAATACAATAGCAATCATAGACAAAAGTTTAATGCCAACGTTTTAAACAAAATAGTTTCCAGTGTTAGGGACTTCTGAGGTACAATCTCTGACGCCGGAACCTCGTGCATTTAACTGCGGCGCAAGAGATCATGCGTAACGAATTAGTAATTCTGGATAAATATTTACTCATAAAATTGGCAATTACCATTATCTAGGATTGTCATTGAGTATTTTATCCATTTATCCATATTGGTGGAGTCGCGGTAGTTGAGGGGTCAGACCTCTCGCCTCCCACAAAGGCAATCCGGGTTCGATTCCCGGCGGGGACGGTCCCCGGATTTTCGCATGTGAGCATCGTGCCGGAAGATGCCGTTGGTCGGCGGGTTTTCTCGGGGATCTCCCGTTTCCCCTGCCTCTTAATTCCGGCGCCGCTCCATACTCACCTAATGTCACCCCTGACCAGCGCTGAAGACCTCGATGTTAAGCGCTGACCAAAATCTCTCATTCATTCCATATTGGCTTCGAAAAAAACGTAGAAATCAATTGATGTTTTCAGCGTTTATTTATCTACCACGCACTCTAAAGGGTGTCTGGAAACAACCACATATTAAGGGCGTTCAAGTGGGGAAAAATTCATAATTTTATATTTGTATAAAATAGTGTTAGTTTTGTAGACATTACTGAAGAGTACATTTACCTCTAACGAAAAAAAATTAGCTCAGCCAGTTTTCCCGTAATGTCACTTCAAAGTCAAAATTTGCGTAATTTTACTTCATACAAAACTTGAAAACCAGTAAATATAATGAAATGGAAAAAATCTCATCAAAACTACACGTCGCCGTCGACGGCTTGAAGCATATACAAACCCATTATAAAATATTTTTGTGTTTAAAATAAATTTCTAAAAGTACCAAAAAAAATTTCAAATTTTTAAATTTTTTATTTTACATAAATATTTCTGTAACGCGTTTTAAATGCTACAAGCCATAGACCAGGACATGTGGTTTTGATGTGATTTTTTTCATTTCATTATGTTATCTGGTTTTCAAGTTTTGTATGAAGTAAAAACACGCAAATTTTGACTTAGAAGTGCCATTACGGGAAAACTATATGAGCTAATTTTTTTCCGTTAGAAGTATGTGTACTCTGAAGTAATGTGTACAAAACTAACACTATTTCATACAAGTATAAAATTATGTTTTTTCCCCACTTGAACAACCTTAAGCACATCGCGCGAATCCTGAGCCACATTGGAGACGAAAATGTTACTGGCTAAGTGCTGTACGGCGACATTTTACGTGCACAATTGACAACACTGCGCGGAGATAGTCCTTTCTTGCGCTCCACGCCCAGGTATTATTTTATGTATGTTAAGTCAAGTAAACCTAAAACCAAGTTTGGACTGCTCGGGATTTTAACCTGGAACAATAATACGCAGGTCAGAACAATAGTAAGTAAGATATATGTACTCTAAAATTTACAAGAATTTTTTTGGTACTTTTACAAATCCTTGTAAAAGTACAAAGATTTTCTTTGTAAAATCATTAGTTTATGAAGTTTCAAAGGTAAACTTATGTAATACTACAGAGGAATTCGTTGTATCTATGCCTACAGTTCCTGCACTGTAAATTATTTTGTAAAATATGACATGGCACTTCTTCGTAGTTGTACAAACATTTGTAATTGTTGAACAATTTTCCTTGTAAAATTATTAGTTTGTAATGTTAAAAGGATTTTATTTGTATAAAAAACTCAGAAAAATGTGCAGCCTACAAAAATCGTAAATTCACCGGAAATTACTTATGCAAAGATCTCAATCTCTGAAAAGTATTTTCCTAGAATAAAGTGAATGTTTATATTAATTGCGTGCTTTTAAAGAAAGAATTGTTACTGAACTGTACATTGAATGTATACAAATAAATAAAGACTAAGCGATACAGAAGTCACTGTAGTCTAGTGGTAAAATTCGTAGATTCTAAGTATGGGATGAGTTCGAAACTTAGCACCTCCAGAGATTTTTTTAATATAATTTCTCGTATACGTCCTTTACTCAAAAGTTATTTGATAAACAAGTTCAGTATTTTTTTAAAAGTACAATTAACATTTAAATTCAATTTTTTTCTTATTGAAAGTACAGCTACAAGGCTAGTCCTTGTAATTTTACAAACATATACTTTGTATTTTATTGCAAGGTCAGCCATTGTAGTTTTACAAGGAATTTCTTTGGCTACTGGGTTTCCAAATATTTTCTTTGTAAAAGTATAAAAAAAATGTGTACAGTGTGTGGAGCGCAAGAGCGGAGAATGTACAGTGCTATGTTGCCACATTGTGCATATAAAATGTCATTGCACAATAGTTTGCAACTCTCATTTTTGTCTCCAATTTAGCCCAAGACTCGCGTGGTGTACGTAGTATGAGTTTGTTTCTGGACACCCTGTATATGTAGGCTAAGTAAATGGGTTTCACATACCAAAGTGAAGACAGTACATCGCATTAAAGCGGCACACACTTTTCCCGGGAATGGAACACAGAACCTTTCGCACCGCTCGTTGGCATTCAGCCATATAGGTCACGAAAGTTGGCTCGTCATTAGAAATTCAAGGAGCTGTGAACATACTAACCGCATTCCAGTTGGCCAATACTTGTACTAAATTGGTATAGAATTAAGCTTCAAGTCACGACAATGGCTTGCTCCAACTTTATTTAAGAATTATTTATTATGTTCGATTGGAGGACATGGTCGAGTGTTGAGTAGGTTTGTCACATACTAAAAACTAAATGTGGAACTACCAAATTCGTAATCGTTTTAGTATTCTACCCGTTGCCATTTAACTGTTGTAATTTGCAATTTTAAAACGGTCGGAATTTCAGTGGTGAGTTTCAATCATGATAACACGCTCAGTATTCCGTTGAGCACAGGTAGTGTGTGAAAATTTATTATTGTTGTTTTCTTTTGTAATCTCAATGTGTGTGTTGGTGTGTGTGCGCATGTGTGTGCCTGCTTGCGTGTGTCTACTTGCGAGCATGTGTTCATGTTCTTTCAGGGCCAAAAGGGGTCGGTGCCCCCACTGCATATTCACCGTTACAATCTGTGCATGTAGGAGGATAAATTTCCAGTTCGCCCACCTGCGTCATTTTTATCCTCGACTGTGTTTTACACATTGTTTGAAGGAACGCAGTACTATACGTACTGTAAATTGAAAACGCAGTGTACCTAATCGAAGTACGTGCATCTTAAACAGTTTAGTTTTTAATGCAGTGCTAATGACGTAATTTCTCACAGATTGAGTAATAACTGAGTGTAATTAATACGTAGTTTATACTTGTTTCGCGTTTAACGTGGCTTTAAATTGTTCTCTTACAACGTGGAGAAAATGTTTATGCATGGACGAGTAAAAAGAAATTGCTGTATTTCCATACTACAGTATTACACAGTTCCTTTCCGTCAAACTTGCTAGTGATACATGCGTGCCTTAGATATTATTCAGTGGTATGTGTTGCCGTAAAAGTAAAATCTTTTTTATTTTTCAGACGGTTATGCGTAATGACAAAGAAATGACTAGCGATAATGTTTTTATATTACATTCCACAGTTTCGTAAACACTTTTAGATAGTGGGCGCTAGTTTTTTTTTTATTTTTATTTGTCCGTTTGTGGCCATGGAAACGAGAAAGGCGATAAGTCGAATGTAACATGTCCATCAAACACCTCATCGCTAGGGCCAGGTAGTTTCCGCGAAAATATTTTTGCAGCCCTTTGTTTCAGTGCCCAGTCAGATGAATAACGACTCTGCACAAAAAACACTCTGCAAATAATCACAAAGTTGAGCTGCAGGTGTACACGTAAGACACTGAAACAAAGTGGGGGAAAAATCTTTTCGCGAAAACTACCGGGCCCTACTCATCGCCTCTAGGCGCGAAGGGCTTAACTAGCGTGCAGTGTTGCCGTAGACTGTATGTTTCAATGGGACTTCAAGTAATGATCCTGTTATTTTATTTGTGGAAAGTGCGTGGTTAAATCGAATGCAGGTTTCTACGATTTCGATCGATATTTTCTCAGCTGCATGGAAAGGTACGATGTCAAATGGACGATAGGAATACTCAATCACCAATAAACTCTTAACTATACTCATCAAACTTCAATGAGATTTTTTTTGCCGAGTAGATATTTTATCAGCGAACGTTTATTTTTTTAGCACTAAGCGGGAGTATGCTTTACTTCCGTGTAAAACATTAAAAACGAATTTTTAAAAATAAGGGCTTGAAACCACAAAATCTAAAATGGAGAACTGTCATGGTTATAATTAGAGATGATGGTTTATCGCGGGAAAACTTGACTGCTTGCTAGATTTCAACTCACGTTCAGCTTACCAGAAGATGACTGGCTTTCGCTTGTACGTGGAGCTGTTGCCCCGTTTGACTGAGCCAATAAGAATCCCGTTACTGTAATATGTGATATCTGTTGTTGGTCTGCAGACAGCTTCGTTGTGTTAGACGTACATCATCCAACCATACATGTCACAAGTAACTACAGTGTTTTAAAGGGAATGTTGGAACAAAACATTTTCGCGATACACCATCATCTCTAGTTATAATTTTTGATATGATAATATCTAGGCGTCCACAATAACAGAATTTAAAAAATACTCGTTTTGGTTTAAAAATACTTTTACTATTTGAAACTCTCTGCGCGAGAGGTTTTAATTATTTTTCATTTCATGAGTTGTCTGCTGGAGGAGGAGAAACATCGGCAGTGTTCGGATAAGGATTGGATTAGATTTCCCTGTTCCAGCTACGGGGGCCAGTAACAGATCTATCCTGAATCGGTTAAAACCCACTGGTAATCAACGAACCCAAGTCGATTTCTATTTACAGTGTAAGTCACAGGTCGTGTTGCAGACTTCCCAGCCTCCCTTACCAGCACAAGAAGCAATAAAGAAGTTCCAGAATTTTCCTTATTATTTCTTGGGAAATATTTTCTGGTGGAGAAAAAGAAGGCATTGTTGGTGAGAGGTGAGGAGGTGAGTAGAGAGAAGGACAGAGAGAGGAGCCGAGAGAGGGCATAAAGAAAGAGGAAGATAAGCGAGAAGGATATGATTCGAGACGGCCCACGCTGAGTTATTAATATTTCTCCGGAAATTAAGTAAACGGGCCTTCTACGGACGTATCTTGCAGGTTACGTGTACATACACGAGTGTGATGGAAACTGTTAAATGGTTCCGGCCGCTGTGCTACACTGTTAAACCGCTTGCGAGCATTAAGTTTTACAGTTCATTTTGATGCCAGTAGTAGAAGTAGGGAGAGGTTATCTGTTCACAATTTATGTGGTTTATCTTGGGAAAACTTGACTGGTTGCTGGATTTCAAAACACGTTCAGCTTACCAGAAGACTACTGGCTTTAGTGTATACTTGGAACTATTACCCTATTTGACTGAACCAATAAGAATCCCTGTGTTGTAATATGTTATGCCTGTTATTGGTCTACAGACAGCTACGTTGTCGCAGTAGTATATCCCCCAGTTATATTTGTTGTAATAAACTACAGAGTTTTCAAGGGTATGTTGGCACAAAATTGTTTCGATATGTACCATCATCATGTGTGTGTGTGTATTATGTAGAATGGGTGTATGTTGAGTGTCCTGTGTGGTAATTGCGTGATGTGAGGTATGCATGGCGTGTGCATAGCTCCTGACGGCAAACCTCACTTGTAAGCTCTATAGTACCGAAACGATTAGACTTCGACTACCGTTTATGATGTGGGGTGTGTGGTATGTGGGTACGGTGTGTGTACGCGTACGTAAACATTAATAATACGTGGAAATTCACTGCACAGCAGCTTGTCTACGGGCTAGTGAAAACAAAGAATCGTATTAACATAATGTTTGGAACTGTTGTCTGACAATGTTGATTTGAAGTCGTAGCTATACATAAGAACGCCAGTAGACCGTGTGATGGTGCCCGACACATACGAGTGGTTGTAGTGATGACTGACGAAGTGCCATGCTGTTGGTTGGGTGAGGGGTGTGTGAGTGTTCCCCCTAATATCGCACTTCTAGAAACAATAGGTAGAGACGTGAAAAATTCGCGCTTTGCTTTAATTCCAGCGACTGTAAGTTCGTGCCACTTTCGCTATTGGCCCGTGACTTATTTGATACTTCCTGGAAGTCGCTTAGCCAATAGTACAGAAGCAACTAAATGCAGGCTGATATAACTGCGTCATCGAGCAGCCAGTGAGCAGATAATGTCTGTTTGAATATACAGGTGTTCTTGGAAGCTAGCCTACACGTCAGTGAACACGCGAATTTTTCCCGTCTCTAACAATAGACTGTTCCGAGATATTGGTGTTTGAAGTTTTAGTGAAAAAAAAAAAATGGCCTTTTTAAAACTTTTACTGTAACCACAATACCACGTTTCATGTTGGAATATATAAAGTTATCAGTTGACAAAACTGTTATTCTATGATAGTTGTATTATTTTCATCATGGAAATATGAAAATTAATACATAGGGATGATGGCGTATCGCGAAAAAATTTGTGCCAATATACCCTAGAAAACGCTGTAGTTAATTGCAACACATATCATTGGGCGATGTACGTCTTCCACAACGTAGTTTTCTGCAGACCAATAATAGGTATCAAATATTACAATAGCGGGATTCTTATTGGCTCAGTCAAACAGGGCATCATCTCCGCGTATAAGCGAAAGCCAGTAATCTTTGATAAGCTGAACGTGCATTGGAATACAGCAAACAGTCAAGTTTTCCCGCGATGAACCATCATCTCTAGTAATAAGGAATCAATTTAAAAAAACAGATATCCTGTACGCTATATAAGTTTCGGTATTTCCATCAGAAAGACCATTGAAAGATGCGTTGCAATAGAGACCTAACTCAAAATAACCACTTTTTGAGTTGTATTCCCCTGTTGATCTGGATGTGCGATATTTCCACGCAACCCTACATCCAGGCTTGAAGAAGTGCAGCGGAATAATCGCGTTCTGTTATGCAGACAGGCGGATAGACAGACACCTTGCGCGCCGGCCCAGAGAGAGAGAGGTGTATGGCGTGGTACTCGCGCCCGGGGTTGTACTCGTGAGTATTATCGGGAGGGACAGATGGAACGATTGTTTTTTTCTAAGGATGAATATTTTGCCGGCCAAGAGTTTTATGTACGCCACTAAAACCAACTGGCATACCAAACAAAAAAAAAATGCACAATGTAAAAACATATAAAGACAAACAAAAAATTATATATTTGTATTTGAAAAAATGTTGAAATTTTTCAATTTTCATTTTTAAATTCAGCATTTTGTATTAAATACAAAACTATTTTTTTATTTTATATATGTATATATATATATATATATATATATATATATATATATATATATATATATATATATATATA
>PNEQ01068770.1:0-13594 GCA_003012365.1 Medauroidea extradentata | reverse complement strand
TACACAAATTTCCTAAGAGAAAGATTTAATCACGATTTGTGTCTAAAATAAGAAAGAAAAAAAAAATTCTGGTACAAATAAAATTAAAGAAAAAAAAAAGACATTGAAAACTGAGCTAAACCGCGCCCTTTACACTACACTTTGACACCTTCACATTGGGGCGGGAAAGGGCTGCCAGTGTCCTCGAACCCTTGGGAACGCCTTCCAGCCAATCGTCAGCACAGATCAGTTTAACTCCGCCCCACGTTCGCCGAACGTCGCTCTACGCTCGGCCATCGTTTATAATGTTCTTATATCACATATTGCGCACCGCACATTCGTCTTTGTAAAACTTATTTCTGTTACTGCTTAATGCTATTAACAATGTCTTACGTAATATTCTATTATAAAAAGTCCCATGCCCAGGTTACAGTGGTGCTGCGGGCAGACATGCGGAGTGAAAAGGGAAGGTATAGGCGCTACAGCAGGGGAGGGGGTACATAGCCCCCCCCCCCTCCCTTGAATCACCCTTAAACAATCTACTTGTCTACATAATTTCTAACGTTCTTTATTTTTGTAATATAATATGTTATTTAAAGTCATTTTATGAAAGCAAATCTTTGTTATCAAAGATTATTAACATTGGAAAATTAGAACAGCTATTATTACGTTTGCCCTCCTCGAGTTGTTGCGCTTCAGGGGAAGAGGGTTTGTCGGTCCGCCCCGAGCCTTTCATAACGGTAGTCAACCCGTAATATTACTAAATGGCTCATAACTACGTGGGGGCCGCGGTGGCCGAGAAGTCAGACCTCTCGCCTCCCGCCAAGCCTCCGGGTTCGATTCCCGGCGGGGTCGGTCCCCGGGAACCGTGTCGGACGATGCCGCTGGTCGGTGGATTTTCTCGGGGATCTCCCGTTTCCCCCGCCCATTTATTCCGGCATTGCTCCATACATCATGTCATCCCTCACCATCGCAGAAGACCTCATAACTACGTAAATGTATGAGTTACTGGACCTGGCGCGCGAGCCGTGCTGTAGCATGGCACGGATTCCTTGCATAATTATTAAAAAATGTTACCGATGCGAACGTCAAACGTTTTAAAAATACTGTCTGCTAATTAAAAACGTGATTGCCAAGCTCCTCGAAAGTGCTAAAAATTACATTTCCACGTTGCTGTAGCTGAGAAAATATCAACCCTAATCGTAAAACAAAATCTTAGAAACCTGCATTCAACTTTACCACATACTTCCCACAAATTAAATAACATGGGTCATCGCCTATTGGAACACACATTCTACAAAAACACTGCACACTAGTTGAGTAGCCTACTTCGCGCCTAGAGGCGTTGAGGTGTCTAACCGACGTGTTATGTTTGACTGATCGCCTTCCCCGTTACCATACCTAAAGAAAGAAAGGAAAAAAAAAACGCCCTCGAAGTCGTAATCCTACCACGCACACACACACATGCTCACTAATATATAGGGGCCGGAAATTTCGCAGATTCAGTGACCTGCATGTTAGAATGCACAATCCTGTGTTTACTCAAGCCACGATCATTTGTCCACTAGCTGCTATCAGTGTAACAGCGGACAGTGAACGGATAGACGGGGCTTGAAAAAGTATAGGATAATGGATTATAACATGCTGAATCCGCGAACGTGAGGTATCTACAAAAACAATTGGTAGGGCCACGATTTTGTCGTGAAAAGATTTTTGCCCCACTTTGTTTCAGTGACTCGCGTGCACATCGGCAGTTCTGTTTCAAGGTTATTGGCAGCGTGTCTTTGTTCAGACACGATTCTCATTTTACTGCACCAATCAGAATAAGATTATTGTGAGTCTGTACGTCTATAATTTGTCAAGGCAAGTGAGAGTAAAATCATCCAACCACAGACGATATGGCAGAGCTGCAGGTGTTCACATAACGCATCGAAACCAAATGTTGCAAAAATCTTTTCGCCATAAAATCGCGGCTCTAACAATTGGCCTTTCTTACTTTATAAAATCTCTAGTATGTACTTACATATCTATTGCAGTATGTGCTACATCAAATTTTTAACACGTTGCACAGTATTAAATGCACAGCCCCTCTGATAGTAGCGTAACCCTGTAGTTGCAACGCCCGTGGGCGATATCTAATGTGGCGATTTTAACAAGCACTTAAACTGCCTTAACAAGTTCTGGGAATACAAAAATTGGCAAAGGAAGCTAATAACCGGTGGTAAGGGGCTTCGGATGTGCTTACTTAACCATGAGTAGCACTCGAGTCGTGCTGAATGTAAATAATTAACCTCGTCGAAAAATATGCTCGCAAGAAGTGAAGCATAAAACAGTTTAGTACGCGTGGTTATGACATGTGTCGTAAGGTATAAAACATAGGGAAACATTAATTTGGATGAGACACACAAATAATGTGTATATAACATAGAAAAAGAAGGTTGGGTGTGTTTCAAAACGTTGCGAAATGGCGGTCGTAATAATATTTCTGAACAACGACGTGTTTATCTCGATTGCTTGTTCCCAACTGGTAACGTTTTTGCGAGCGTGTTGTTGAGGGGGTTGGGGGAGTAGGGTTATGAAAATGTGCTGCAGGGGAAGCTGCATCCCTTGATATACGTCCGCGGCTTGAAGTGTGGGGTTGGTGGAAAGACTTGGTTGGCGGGAGGGGAGAAATGGGAGGAATGCTGGGCGAGTGTGTTCCTCTGTAGTTTTGTTTGTACCCGGGAAGTTTGGCCCCATAAATCGTCTCGCACAACATTTGAGTGCCTCTTTCATTCCCTCCCAGTTTATCCGACCGCGCACCCTTTCCTTTCACCCCTCCCCTCACCCCTCTTACATTCATGCTTCTCCGACTGTTAGGGTGGCTGGTGAAACTGCGAGGATATCGTAGTTTTTTTTTTACGGTGTGTAGTTAGCGCTCTTGTCCAGAGTACTTCTCACATTCTTGTCTACGTGACGCGCAGTCTCGTAACATCATACACAATAAAACAAGAAGTCACCAGCGTAACAGAAATGCTTACTTTCCTCTGCGTGGATGCAAATTAACCTTGAAAGTTAAAAACGTTTACGTAAATCTAGGAATATTAAACACTAATATTAATTTAGACATGTGCTAAAACAAAATACTCAGTAGTTAAGTCGGCTTATTAAGTAATATATGCGTACCCAGTTTGATAAAATTCGGGAACGAAATTTTCTGAGATGTCATTCTGTCCTAAAGATAAAAAAATGGCTGCCGTTTTCAAAGAATTACCCAAAGATGAACGAAATACACAAGTCCAGTTAGCTAACGAAGGAGAATATGCGTGCAAAAATCAATGAACTTCGGAAAAATACTTCCTCGAATATAACTTCAGAAAATTATTTCCGCAAATGTGTTTCGTTGATGAAAATTTTGTGTATAGGTCAGTGAAAGTATCTTTGAACTCATTTCCAAACTGATTGTGAAGAAGTGAAGTAAAGATTTTGGTCAGCACTTAACATCAGGTCTTTAGAGCTGGTGAGAGGTGATATTATGTATGGGGCAGCGCCGGAATGATGGAGCGGGGTAAACGGGAGATTCCCGAGAAAACCCGCTGACCAGCGGCATCGTCTAGTACGATCCCCACATGCGAAAGTCCTGGGATCCACCCCGTCGGGAATCGAACCCGGATCGCCTTGGTGGAAGCCGAGAGCTGTAGCCCTTGCACCAACCGCGGCCTCCAAACTGATTGTGATGTACAAATGATTTGGAAACAGAAAAACTGTTATACTGCTAATTTTGCCTGGCATAGTGGTCACAGTTGTTACCCGCGTGAACAGACATGTCCTGAACGAAGTTGGTATAGGCCGTTCACGATAAAATGAGCACTGTATAAAGTTTTCTTTCGGCCGTTTTGCTGCCATCTTTACTATTTTTAATTTGAACACTTCATGTAACTACAAGTAACCCCCCCCCCCCCGGACCCCTCAGGATACTAAATTTCAAATCAATCATACCAGTAGAATTGCTAACATGCATCTAAAAATATCCTAGAAAAGCGCTGATGATATTTAAACGGTTGAACATATTTCCTTGAATCATAGCTAATAACACTCTCGATTAAGTCAGCTTTCAAACAAAAAATACCGCATCAAAATCGGCCCATTCATTTAGGAGCTACGATGCCACAGACAGACACGTCAAACTTATAACACCCCTCTTTTTGCGTCGGGGGTTAAAAACACCAGTGTAAACGTTTCAACACTCTCGACAGTTGGCATCTATTGGCATACTAGAACATATTTTTAATTAATTACAAGTTCTGCTGAGTGCTCCGTTTGTATTGAACAGCCTATAGCCCCGTTTGCATTCAATATACGTTTGTGAGGATTTAAGATGTTGGCGCACACTTTCAGAATGCCCGCTACGGGAGACTTGTTTTATGTCATGATTCCAAATAGTAAGATGATAAAAATAAAAACAGTATTTAATGTCTTGTTGTCTTGGATGAAAAAAAAAAAAATGTTACTGGTATAACGAAGTTGTTAATTTTTGCGACACAATTATTATAATTATTTTCCAGTCTCCACAGGAAAATAATTTTAAATTTTTTTATAGTGTAAATACTGGTATTAGGTCCTTAATACCATTAATTACATCCTTTTCATCTTGTAGCTACCTTTAAATATAAGTTCTAGGGAGCTTAGTTCAAATGAATTAATTCCTAAAGTTTAAAATATGTATCATGCAACTTGAAGGGTATTGATAATCGTATGTGTAACATTGTACATTGTATATAATTTTTGCAATGCAGTTAACAAGATGTTTTATCATGTCAATGTGGTTTGAATATCGTGAGAGACCCTCACGTGTATAGTTCCCTCGCTGTAGCCTAATCACATTAGCCGTATTGTCAACGCTACGTGGCTTCAAAGACAGCGGTTGTTTGTGTGCTCAGTGAACTTGTGGATGGCAGCGTTAATGGTTTATATTTCCACTTGGCAGTGTGTGTACGTATCTGCTCAAAGCGATGTTTCTAAACCCGTGCAAAAGTGGTATAATGTACGTGCACACAAGGAAGCTAATGACGCGCCATTTTTAACCGATTTTAAAATAAAAGGAAGGTTCCGTTTTCCCTACTTAATCGACTCTTAGTTTGTTTACTTGGAGTTTTTTCAAAAAACTACATGACCGATTTTTATGATTCTTTTACTACAGGGTAATAAAGCTCTGACTGACATTAATCGACAAGACATATATTTTAATCATTCTTACCTTTATAGAAAATAGGTTAGTACAGGGTTTATTTTTGTCATCGACTTCAAAAACATAGTAGATAGCTAGGTTGTCAATTGGTTCATAATAAGCATGTGTTATTGTTTTTGTTGTGTTATATCTTTGGTAATTATTTAAATTTTTTTAGTTCATTTTTGTGAGTTGGTTCATTTTTTAAAATACTTATCACAATGTAAATTTCAAAATAAAAAAAATATATATGTATGTGTTTTGACTGCTATTAATTCAGTTAGGTAAATGGTTTTTTTTCCACACCCGGATGACACTAAATTTTAGGAAGTAATCAGTAGAGGCATGCAAAATTTGACTGACATGTCACTTTGCTTCGTGTCTTTTGCAGATAGTAAAGCCACGAATTTGTTGCGAAACTATTTTTCCACCATTTTGTGCACATCGGCAGCTGTGCTTCATGGTTATTGGCTTCGTATGTTTCTTCAGACACGTCTCTTATTTGACTGCACCTATCAGAATAAGGTATTGTGACATAAGTACGTCCGTGATTTGCCAGTAGAACAACACTTTTGCTTTGCCATGTAACTGCCACAAAAGTTTCATCTTGTCCTGAATGCCGTGCACCACTTGTCCCGCCCTGTTGGACCATGATCGGTCACGCCCTACTGCGCTGTGAAGCGTTCATTATTGGTCAGCTTTCATCCACTGCGGTACCTGGTTGGCTGGGTTCCGATCAAAGGATCCTAATTTAGGAACTGGATCAAATAATGTAGAGGACAATACAGAACACATGGGCGCATTTTGCGACAAGATATCTGAAGTCGGTAATCCTAGCAGCTGTTAATGCCAACTTTGTTATTTAACCACGTGTAGTTGATAATTGTAAAATTATTACCTTTGGTCATTAAATTGTAAACTTTGGTAACTACAACACTGGGTGGTTATAAATAGAGAAAGGAACAATTGTGAGTTCCACTGTTCTATGCATACTCAAGCCCCGAACATGCTGCTCGCTGGAATAGACAATTACCCAATGAACCAATATATGACGTTTGATTATATATATATATATATATATATAATACAGTGACTTCTAACATTCGGGACATTGAACTCACGAACATTTTCTTTCCCTATGTATACATAGTTAAATACAGTTTTTTCGTACATATGAAAAGTTTTGTTTGATAATTTTTATTGAAAAAAATGTAAACAACGGCGAACGTGATGAATGTTAATGTTGAGGAATTACATTCTTGACCTGATGACGTTAACCTTATAACTAGAGATACGAAAATTTCGCGAAAAGATTTTTGCAGCACTTTGTTTCAGTGTCTTACGTGCGCACATGCATCTCTGCTTTGTGGTCAGTGATTGGATGCCGTAACACCCAGCGTCTTGAGGTTAAACCCGCAAATCACAGACGTGATGTATCGCAGTTATCCGTGTACTGATTGGCACAGTCAAATGAATAACAACTCTGCACAAAAACACTCTATCAATAGAGACCTGAAAAATTCGCGTTTTCTTTTGGCGCCTAGCTATAATTCCAGCAACTGTAAGTTCGTGCCACTTTCGCTATTGGCCCGTGACTTGACACTTCCTGTAAGTCGCTTAGCCAATAGTACAGAAGCAACTAAATGCAGGCTCATATCACTACGTCATCGAGCAGCCAGTGAGCAGATAATGTCTGCTTGAATACACACATGTTCTTGGAGGCTAGCCTACATGTCAGCGAACCCGCCAATTTTTCCGTCTCTATCTAGCAATAGCTAGAGGTACGTAAATTTTGCATATACATTCCAGGTCAGGTTGTACGCCAATTATTAGAGACATGCAAAATTCGCTATATTTTCTGACAGTTGACTAACTCCAAGTGACTATAGGCACGTTCGACGTCTCCCGTTGACCTATATTGTCGTAACTTGCCGCGGAGAATGCTTACACGGTAGAGAGGCCAATTTCTATAAAGACGTAACACACACGTAAATGACAACACATAAAAGTTCGTGGCCAATTGAATCGCAGATTACACTTTGTTGTGTATATGAAAGTGAAGTTTAGTCTGCTACCAAAAGATAACGCGAATTTTGCATGTGTCTACCAATTATGTATACCGTATACGTCATTGTCATATCTGTGACTTGCTGGCGGCTGTTACGAAACGCGTTTGACTACTGCAAGCCAGTAGTAAATGTGGAAATAATGCGAAGTGCTATCGCTTGCTACCTGCTTGTACGGTTACAAGCCAATAGATAATCGATTGTGGCCAGTGGGTGTATAGGACTGACAAGTCTAGGCAGCTGCCAGATGAATCCGCGAAATTGACGTACCTCTATCAATAGCCATGAAGTTGAGCTGCAGGTGTGCACGTAAGGCACTGAAACAAAGTGTGGCAAGAATCTTTTCACCGAAAATTCCCGTCCCTACGTATATCTGTTTCATAGAGGCTTCTGACGTGCATACGAGGGAGCAGTCGGGTACATCACAGAGCAAACACCATCCTACCTTGAAACAACTCTCTTCACGCCTCTGTCTGTACGTCATCGGCCGCTCTCAACGAGAACCGAACACTTCGCGTAAGCACGAGCGCGAAGTGCACCAAAATCTAAAGAGTGAAAGTTAAATGGACACATTTCCGGAACCAGCGAAAACATCGTGAATTAAAATGTTCTGGTTCGTTTTGGCCGATGGCCCGGCTCCATCTTTCTGCGGAGTGGCATTTCCAGAAGTGCTCGACATAACATTAGCGTTACGTCCCTCTTCAATTTTTTCGTCTAGCGTTGTGGTTTTTCTCCGCATCGGAATACCATTACTTTCCTCGCTGTGTTAAGTGTAGTAGTTAGTTTTCCTAAAACACGAGACAACGAGGAAGATGCAGACTTCTTGTCGACATATCCCGAAATTTTCGTACATATCGATTTATACTTCTAAATCAAACATACGAACATCTTATCACAAAAATTATCCTTACACCTCAAAAATTAACAGGGATGGCGTTTGTATAGAAAGTTGTAGCAAGAAAAACTATGCTTACAGTGATCGAGTTTTTCGACCCGAACTTCGAATTTTCTCTCTCTAAATATTTATCGGACCTTACCATTTCCTCACCTAAGATATTTCGAAGGGAATTTTCAGTACGCTGACACAGATTCTATTAACAAAATGTTCGGGTCGATAATCGTAGTATAGTATATTTTATGTTTATTATATATATGACGGTATATGTGCGTTTTGAATAAATAGGTATTAATGGTTTATGTCATGTCTAGTTATAAAAAACTTAGATAACTAGGTTCAAACATTTTTTGTGTAACATTACTGCGTAGAAACACACACGCTACGCACGCGCGCATGCAAAGAATAAGAAGAAAATATTTTATAAAGAGTTCTTATCTTTGAATGATTTACATATGAAATAAATGTCAATGTCAAGCATTTATTAGACACAAGCTACTGCGACAGTAATGGGTGGATCAGGCAACGCCGATCTTTCCTTTAAATTGTTGTTATAGACTAGTATCTAATATGTATAGAAAATTCACGGTAACGTGAGAAATTTTGAACTATTGATGATTTGTTCTTCTGCTAATTTCTGTTACCTCTGTACTTGTTAATATAAACATGGGACCACGGCGGTCAAGTGGTCAACCCACTCGCGTCCCACCAAGCCGATACGGGTTCGATCCCTGGCGGGACCAGTCCCCGCATGTGGTGATCGTGCCGGACGATGTAGGTTGCCAGCGGGTTTTCTCAGGGATCTTCCTATTAATTCCGACACTTCTCCATAGTAAGGCTTCATTTCACGTCAACCTTCAGGGCAAGTAGAAGTGTGCTGGTACCCAGTAACTTCTGCAACCCGTTGTGCGGTACCCTGGCCCTCGGGTACCCTACGATATTGATTTATTTATTATAAACACATCCATGTTATTAAAAAAAACCGCGAATAAATTACTTCTTAGGTACTCAACAGTTTGCGTTTTTAAACTATGTTTATATATATATATATATATATATATATATATATATATATATATATATATATATTCATGCAAATACTATATTCAAACATGTCAGGAACGGATCCAGCTCTACGTTTGGGGGTTTGGGGAGAGGGAGGTCATTTCTTAAAAACTAGCTATGCCCACACCCCGAGTAAAAAAAAAGGGGTCCGGGGGTTTTCCGAGGGAAAAAATTTTGTACTTGAAGTGCAAAATGGTGCTATTTAAAGGCGTTTCCTAAACAAGAAATAGAATACACCTCTTTAAAAAAAAATTTTTAGGTATAAACTATACATAAAATGTCAATTTTGGGGGGGGGGGGGGGGGGCTGTCCTCTGGATACGCCACTGGAAAAGAGGTTTATTTATTTTCATTGGTGATATGAAAATTAATCACAAAAAATAAATTAGATAAATTTAAACAGTCAGGCATTATAAACAGTTTAAAAATTTTGCCCGTACTAATAAAGTAAAGCGTGAAGTGTCCTGAAGAGAAGGCTTTTGTTCTTCGCGAAAGAGAACCGGGCGAATGTTCGCGAGCGAGGGGGATTTCTTGTGACCGTTACTCGGGGAAAAGGTTCCAGCAGCAATCAACGGATTTAATTTCGCGGAGCGGTTCTTCTGCTTCATATTTAATGCGGCAGAGTCGCTGGCGGAACAAGCGGCTCTCGAGACATTAATTTAACGGATCCCTGGAGGGCGATATCGGTGTAATTAGAAGTTAGCCAAGGGATCTGGGCGGCTACGTCTCCTAGAGGCTGCGTTACGCTTAAGAAGTTCGGCTACGAAGTATGAATGTTCCCGTCCAGTCAGTATCCCCTGAGGGATCTGGAAATAAACCCTCCGGCTGAACAGAATCCTTGGTAATCTAGTTTTTACCCTTTCCAACGAAGATAAAGATGGGCCATGGGAAGCGAAGTAACGTGTTTCGTTTCCCGACAGTCTTGAGGTGAGGCGAGAAGGTCTTGCTGCCATTTAACAACGTGCGTGGTAGATAAATAAACGCTGAAAACATCAACTGATTTCTACGCTTTTTTCGAAGCCAATATGGATAAAATACTCAATGACAATCCCAGATAATGGTATTTTCCAACTTTGTGAGTAAATATTTATCCAGAATTACTAATCCGTTACACGTGATCTCTTGCGCCGCAGTTAAATGCACGAGGTTCCGGCGTCAGAGATAGTGCCTCAAAAGTTCATAACGTTGGAAACAATTTTGTTTAAAACGTTGGCTGCAACTATTGTCTAGGATTGCTGTTGTTTAATTTTCGCAGATTGGCTTCAAGAAACCTACAGTTATAGATTAATGATTTTAGCGTTGAGTTATGTACCACGCCCTCTTAAGGGTAGATGCTTACATAATAAATGGTACAGCAAAGTGTTTTGTATGATCTCTGAAAGAACTGTGAAATGGGAGTGCATGACTGCATTTAGTTGCTTGGACATACTCCATTGCGAAATAAATGACTAGAGACGTCAAAAATTCGTGGGTTCAATGCCCTGAAGGCTGGCTTCCAAGAATATTAGTATACTGAAACAGACATCTGCTGATCATTGGCTGACACAGTGATATCACGTGATTGGTCCTGTGTTTCGTAGCTTACTTTTTATTGAATCACATCCCTTCAAGAGGTGTCAAATATAGGGCTAGGAAAAATTTGCGAGTTCAATGACCTGCATGCTAGAATACAATGTCCTATGCATATTCATGCCCCGTCTATTCGTTCATTGCCTGCTGTCTGAATGAGTAGCAGGTAATGGACAAATTCTATCGTGTTGGTCGTTGAACTCGCGAAATATTCCTAGTCCTACAAATAAGTCAACAGCCAATTGCAAACGTGACAGGAAATTACCTATCCTATATCCTATATTCTACACAAAAGAAAACGCGAATTTTTCAGGTCCTTATAAATAACTGTCAAAAGAAAACTAAAAATAAGACAAAATATAAATAAGCAAAGTATGCTTTAGTCAACAGGATACATACACAACGTAAAATTCCAAAAATGGAATCGGGTCAAATAAAACAACAATGAACATGCAGATAATAAATGAAAAAAAAAAATCTAAAAAGAAACCTAAGTTAACATGCGACACAACGATGATACGAAACAAAACACAATAGTTTTCCAGAATCTGTTCCCGTCATCTGGTAGACAAGCAGAGTTCAGGAACACGAGTGCGACTGCTTATTTATGATTTGTATTATTTTTAGTTTTCTTTTGACAGTCATTTATTTCGCAATGGAGTATGTCCAAGCGACTAAATCCAGTCAAAGTATTTTGTGAATGTTGGTTTGACCTCCAAAATCACACAAGAATAAAACAAAGCTAGAATGAGAAATTTTAATGTTAGAAACTATGTTTTGATATTGTAAATATTGTTTTTCACTGTGCAGTTTATTGTGACATTGTTTCTACGTTTGCTATTATCTTCAAATACAGTTCAACTTCAAATATGTTTCAGTGGTCTTCGGTTGTCTTCTCAAGGAATATTTCAGATTCGTCGAAAAAAATATCATTTGCTAAACATTACAGTAAGAATTCAATTAATGTCTTGATGTTTCTTGCAATGGGACAGAATGACAAACTCTACTATTGTAGACACATGTCATTGCGATGTATGTCGTCCCAGAAATCTTGGAATGAGACTAAGAAAACCAACAACGGAAAAAAAAAGTTGTAGTCAACACATCTATAAACCAAAACAACAGAACATGAAAGATCCCATAAGGAATTAGTCAACTACAAATAAAATGGGAAAAATAATAAACTGCCAAAAATAAAAGTAGAAATTCGAAATAATCTGTAAAACTCAGGACATTAAGACAGCACAGACAATACTGGGACGAATACAATAATGGACAAAAGGCAGGATAACGACGACGACGCACAGACAACAGACTAGACGATACAACGATGATGTCAGCTCCCGTAAATTCGTAATAAGTCGGCCTTTTAAAATCTACTGTGTTGTTTTGTGTCTTCGTCGTTGTGTGTTGTCTGTGACGTCGTCGTTGTTATCCGGTGTTGTGTCCATTATTGTATTTGTTCCAGTGTTGTCTGTGCTGTCTTAATTGTGATGTCTTGAGTTTTACACATTAGTTTGTATTTCGACTTTTATTTTTGGTTGTTTATTATTTTTTCATTTATTTGTTGTTGACTAATTTCTTATGAGATTTTTCATGTTCTGTTGTTTTGGTCTATGGATGCGTTGACTGTAGCCAACTAGAATTGTTTTCTCTTTTTTTCGTTTTTCGTTGTTTTGTTGTTTTTTTCCCTTAATCTCATTCTAATATTTCTGGAACGACATTTATCGCAATAGCGTATGTCCACAGTAGTACAGTTTGACAAGAATCCAATTGTGAATTAATTTTGCACAAGGCGTCTGGTCGTGCAGTGTTATTGCTGTTATTTTATATGTTCTGTGCGTATGTTGTTTTAATTGTAAACCAACCTTAATAGTGTGCATCGTCGGGCCTTGTGCTAGTTTGCTCGAGATAATTTTGCGGATGTTGAGTGACCTTGAAGAACTGCGGCATGACCCGCGCAAGTAGAAAATTGCCGGGGTGTGTCCGCCCACGAGCAACCGTCAATGACGTCTTTTCTCTCCCCCCCCCCCTCCCGTTTTTCTGACCATCCAACACTCTTCCCCTACTTGACGTTAAGCGGTTTCTCTTAGAGCTGACTAAAAAAACAAACAGCTGAAGGTCACGTGATGGTGTTTTTTTCGGTGCGTCGAAACCACGAGAGTTGCGATACTGACATATCGTTGTTCTGTTCCGTGAAGCGTACTACGAATAGTACAGTGCATTTAGACAGAATTTTACTCAAACCAAGAAAAAATACATGAACCCCTCACAGATGTGTTGCATTAACTCTACTGAACGCCCCCATAAATTCCCCGAAAAATTCCGAGTCTGATTTTCCGCAATTCTGAAAAAAATGGAGCGGCCATGCTGAAATTTTGCCGATGTTCAGGGAAAAAATTGTAGCATTTAAACTTTTTATTTTTTGGCTGTACTTTTTACCCGGTTTTTATTTAATCTCTCTCTCTCTCTCTCTCTCTCTCTCTCTCTCGTCTGTTCGATACAATCTGTGCAATGGTTTATTAACTAATTTCTCAATGACCTAGATAGCCCATTGTAAATGGATGACAGTGCAATATTAAGGGTTCTATGGACCCTACCTCAAAACTTCAAAATCACATAACAATTCGCAATCGTTTATTAACTAAAGTATTAATGATACACAATTGCTTTTTTTTACCATACGAGAATAAAGATGGTTTGTTTTATATATAAGTTTAAATTTCATATTCCGCGATGCTGAGTATTTTAAAAAAATGTTTCAAAACACAAAATTGGGCTGTTTAGTTCTTCCTTTCTGAACAGGAAAATTCAA
>PNEQ01068769.1:0-35662 GCA_003012365.1 Medauroidea extradentata | reverse complement strand
TTTTTTTTTTTTTTTTTTTTTTTTTTTTTTTTTTTTTTTTTTTTTTTTTTTTTTTTTTTTTTTTTTTTTTTTTTTTTTTTTTTTTTTTTTTTTTTTTTTTTTTTTTTTTTTTTTTTTTTTTTTTTTTTTTTTTTTTTTTTTTTTTTTTTTTTTTTTTTTTTTTTTTTTTTTTTTTTTTTTTTTTTTTTTTTTTTAAGATCACACTTTCACCATATTTAATATTTGAGTTTTGTGTTAAAACTTTTCGCTTGGGTAAATTAGTTTTACTTCAACTGTAGAAATCATAAATCTTTGTTATTGCTGTTAAGATCTAATTGCAATTAGAAAATTCTAATTAGTTTATTCACTGCGATTATATCTGTAGCAGCAGTAACGGCAAACGAATCTAATTATATAATGTTAAAAATTCAATCAATATATATTCTGTTCAGCAGTTAGGTTAAAGTTCAATACATGTACTTAAAAGAAAATTTATAACATAAAAATTTCAAGATAGCGACCATCTCCCTCTCTTAAACCCTTCCAAACTACGTAATAAAACACATTACGCTTTATATATACGAGTCCTCTATAACATGCTCAATTGTGTCATCACATAAACTACTAATGCGATATTTAAAATTTCTTGGACAGTAACTTTACAATGTTGTTATTTAGCAATTATTTTTTTTTTATTTCTTCAGTGTTATAAAATCATTGGTCACATTACTTTTATTTTAGTTTTAAATATTCATAATAAATTTCATATCTGACCATGAAATACAGATTTAACTACGAATACTGCGTGTTTTGCATTTATTGTGCTATAATTGTGCATTATATTGTTAACTTTAAACTTGCTTTAATTTATCTTCATAAGGATAGTCTGTACACATACTCGCTTTAAAAAGCAAAAAATGGCTAGATTTTATAATAGTTGCCTAAAGCTCCGATCACATAATATTATTCCTACAATTTTGTTTAAAATTTAAATATGAGCATACCTTTTTTCGTATATCCAAGTATTTCAATCCTATGTCATTATGGAATGGACATAGGCAAAGTTAACAGTTTTGGTTACTGTGACACTCAACTGAGGCTTTCAGACCAAAATATATAAGGAGTTTTTAACTACTTTTAACATGTTGCATCACTTTTTAACTTGTTGTCAAAATAAATTTCGATAAATTTTGTAGTAGTTTCAATATCCACTGATTTTCACTCTTGGTTTGCAAGGACTGAGCGGGGATGTTTTTGAATGTAAGAAGTCTTGTGTATAACCTTTGGAGCATAAATCATTATGTCTGTAATTTTGGTGGTATATTTTATCACTATCATAATAATGTATTTTTCAGTATTTCAGGGAACGTTCATGTACTTACTGACTCACTTCCGTTGGCAACACTGCACGAAGATTCTCCAGCAATTCACTAATCACTAAATCAGCAGAAATCACAGGACTCGACAGTTAATAAGGAACTTCGCAGTACTATATCGAGTGTGTTTTTGGTTGATGTCAAGGGGTGTATGACCAATGCTGACGGTCTATCTATGTGTTACCAAATTGAACGGTGCCATATTGCCGCCCATCACACGCGATGTCATATACCAAAGTTTTTTACTAAAAAAAAAATGTTACCCCCACCCACGCCTGCAATATGTCAGCGTTAAATTCTGTCATGTAACAAAAGAACAGCGTAACAGACGAGTTCTTTTATAACGTATTTGGTTGATGTAGACAAATTTGGTCACTTTACAAAGGATCGTCAACTATACCCTCGGTAATTTCTTCTGTCTATTGTGTACTATCCTTTTTAACAGAGAGAACTGAATCTTCAATCTTGCCGATTGGTTATGTTAAGTGAAGAGGCACAGGACCGGCACAAGCATTTTAGAAGAACAGAAAATCGCATGATATTGATACTAAATGCTACGAGCTATTTCAAGACACCTTTAGGATTTTGAGGGGACAGATTTTTGTATTTTTTTAAAATTAATGAAAAGGAGTATATATTTGTATATCTTTGTGTAGTTGTCACTGAATTTTTCAAAACTAACTTTTGTCAAACATGTCATAAAATGCGTTAACATATTGACTCTTAACTTAATGTAATTTTTATTTCATTAGTTTATTACTTTATAATTACCTTACAGTTATAGACGGGAAATTTTGCGATCTAATTTTTGCACAAGCTAGATTTTAAAATCATATGTTTATGCTAAATTTTCAATTGGATTACATATTTTAGTATACACGCAGTGGATAATTTTTAATAATCCTTAAACAAAACGTGTAAAAGCTTGTCACCAGTGGAACATTTTCAAATGAACATGTTTTTTTCCCTTCAAAAGTAATAATCACAATTATATTCTAATTTAAATGCCTTAACGTGTTATAAAAAAACTTTGTGTCCCTTTAAGCCCGCCGAAGTCCTTAATAGGTTCAAATTAAATAGATTTTGTCATAGTGAAGCGTAATCACGTAACACTTTCCACGAATTTTACAATTTTTTGTTGTGCTATATACGTGGTACTCAGAAATTAACCTTATGGTAATATTTTCACTTAGTTTAAAACTACGAAGCACAATGTGATATTTGAACAATTCTTGGCATAAGGATGTAAATCATTTTCATGGACATACGCAATCGCGGTAGAATCTCGCTGATTCGCAGGAAACCCAACGAAACAAAGAGAAAGACAGCATTAGTTGTCAACCAGTATTCAATATATAACACATATTCCGGAAAGAAATGTAGGTAGGTGTAACCAGAATAAAATATACAAAAAATAAATTTAAGTGAATGAAAAATTGGCAAATAAATAAGACGAGGACAGCACAAGCGAACATATATTAAAACAGATATGAACATGGACATGTCGCTGACTTTCAGGGTGAATAGTACACGTTATCATGGTTTGAAACTATTTTTCTCTACTTGTTCTTGAAATAGAAAGCCGGAAATTTCACAAGGAGAAATAGTCTCTAGTGACTTCTTGTTGAATGGCTGGGTTATTTTTCATTTCGAGATACATCTGATAACAGAACTGGCATCTAAATGTCAACATCGAAATCATCAATCTCACTCTCAAGAGACTTAAAACCTAATGGAACACTGTAATAAACTTCGATCGATCCTTTTAGCTTAAGCGGAATAATCATTACAGAGGCAGTTTTTCTGCTTAGCAGAAGCAAAGAAGGCGCTATCTAGAAAATTCGTACTCAAAGTTTATTATAGATAATGAGGCCACAGCACTGCATGGTGTTGTTACTAAAAATGTCCATGGTCCTGGGAACAGCACCTTACTTATATCGTACGTCTTCAAGTCACAGAAGTGTGAGAACGATCGCAGGAATTATCCACACCTTGATTGTGGCGATTGGAGTCTACACTATCAGATATGTTTACGAACCAGTCTTCGATTTCGTCAAAAATGAAGCTTTGCACATTATCATTGTAGCTTCTTGGGCTACTGTAGTTTGCTGCTCTGTCTGTCTGGTACAGACAGTAGTACAGGAGAAAAAGTTGTATCTGTTGCTCAAAGAACTGAATAATTTAGACGGAATCATTCATGCTGACTTCAAGGAATTCAATAGAATAAGAGTATCCATTGCAGCAGAGATGCTGACCTGCTTCTGTGTGCTTGTTTACATTTTTGTTGCTGGCTCTATTAAGGGGAATTTTAAATCGACCGTTATTATTGCACTCTTGTCCTTCTTTGTATCAGAATTAATTACCTCTATCCTCAGCATTAAGTTTACAAGCGTGGTGCGAATGCTGCGACTTTTCTTCCGCGCCCTCAACTATGAGCTCCAGCGCTTCACCCAGGACTACAGATCACAACCATGGAGTTTGAACAACAACATGGATGAAACCATTGCCACTCGCGTCGACAAGATAATGGACCTGCACCTTAAGCTATGTCGCACTGCAAAGATGACAAATTCAGCATACGACCTGCAGATAGTGACTTGGGTGTTCGTCTCGTCCTTCGTCGTCACGTGCAACATATATTTTGCTTTCAACCTGTATGTTTCACAGGAAATACATGGCGCATATTTCCTCATCAGCGCCGGGCTGTGGGGAAGCCTTCACCTGACACGTCTGTGTGTTTTCGCCAACGTCTGCCATACAGCAGCTTTGGAGGTAAACTACAACACACTCAACTAATGCTATCAACGTTGTTTCCCGTATAGTGCAGTTTGATATGAAATTGTACGTTTCCTCAGAAGCCACCGATTATGTTTACAATTCTATTTTTTTAATTGCTTTGTTATTTCCAGTACATGTTTGCCAGAAACTACACCATTGAAATTCGCTGTAGTTAGCATTTTAAAAACTAATGGTAGGTACTATGACTTAACTTTTAGTTGGTAGGCTATCGATAGAGAAGGAATTAAAATCTTAAAGAATTCGGAAAAGGTAGAGAAACGACCGTTATACACTGGAGTGACCTGGAAAAAACACGGGAAACCGACTTTGGCACAGCCAAGCCGAGAATCGAATTTGGATCATACCAAATGCGAATGAGTTCCGTCCCAGTGTTCTACCATTGCGCATCCAGCTCGATTTAAAAAAAAAAAAAAAAGTATAACATGTATACTGATATAACGTAAATAATTATTTATTTTCTGAAATAAGAAATAATTTCTCTATTGGAATCAACTATTTGTTATGACCTCGCGGCTTGACCTGTCCAAAATTTGAGAAAAATTGTTATTACATTTTAAGTTAATATATCATTTCGAACTTCGTTTTTTACAATAGGCATATTTAATGGCAGATTGATGTTTGTTTTTGCCAGCTCGCATAAGGCAAGGAGAAAAATTTAGTAACCCGTATTGAATTTGTTTCAGGCATTTGTATATGTATCCTTCTGAATCGAAACACAACTATGATATTTTATTAATATTAACAAATATAGAACCGTTTGTAATAACTAATTTAGTCTGCATTTGTTCGACAAAGTACAGAATTTTAAAAAGGAAACTTAACCATCAGGACTCCGAACATAAAAATAATCTTTTATCTTCGAAACTTTTGAATTCCGAATATTCTTGGATATACATGAACGCCTTGGCATAGGTATTTTTCGAGAAAATATAGATCCCTGATATATATGTTTTTATTTTAATAAATGCCTTTATCTTACCAAAACATTTATTAAGCCCCATTTCACTAATTAAAGAAGCCAGCCTACATTAACTTCCAGACATGGACTTGAAATGAAGAATTTATGTTAATATTATTTAATATTCAATGGGTGAATTTTAAAGGTAACTTATTAACAAAATAGGATTCTGCATGCGTGAAAATATTTAGATGAAACGTATTTTGCGAGAAAAAAATTCTTCGCTTGCTGTTTGAGTGCGAAATACTAAATTCAAAAAATGTTTTAATATTAATTATTAAAATTTAAAAAATATAATAAACTACAAAGTTCTTTATATGCAGCGTTCTTCCATGAATCTCACGAAGACTACGTTTTGATTGAAATAGATACTGGATCCATTAAAGAATAATTAATTTTTATCATTGATACCTCATTTTAGATAGTTTTTACTGCCGCAAGCTTAGCAGGTGAAGACCTAAAAGGCTGAAGTGATAAATTTTGGAAATATTTTTCGGGTATTAGAAGTATTTTGGATAAATTTGTAGAATTTATGGACCACACATTTTCATTCATAAAATAGCTTGGTGGCCTTCGGACATTAAACAAACTTCGTGATTAACCGATTATTTACCATGACTAGAACAGTATTCATAAAATCGTCCATTCTTCATTTAATATTAAAGTATTCTGGTGGTACAAAGTTTCCATTCCCAGCACAAAGTTACTCCAAGGGACTGTATAGGTATTATAGTCCACATTTTGAAGGAAAAACACTGATTTTATAGTTTAGGTTTACCATTAATACAATATTATCATAGGAAGTTACTTCGGCATTTTAACGTCACAAATTAATCTATTACCAGGAATTTTACATGCAGCATTATAAAATTAATATATTACGCACTTCTATTTTGGAGACATTGAAAAATGTACTGTTGACCATTAAGTAATTGTGTTTTTTTTTAATAAATTTAATTTAAGATTTAATTTGGCAGTGGCTAAATGTAACTTAAAGTTGGTTCCTCCTGCTTTGTAGCCCACTTTCCTTCATCAGATATCATCATCTTCGTTTCTAGTTGTTCGTATTAGTACCGTCCTAAAATCATCTACTCTCACCTACAGGATTCCCGTAAATCCGAACTCATAGGGAAACATTAAAAAATGTGAATATAATGAAATGTTAATGTGAATAACAATAGATTACGTAATGTGTACATTTGTTGTCGGAATGGCACGTGGAGGTGAACACACTGCCGTACGTCCACTACAGCATAACTACAATGTTCCAAATGTTGCTAATTCCTATTTCCCTTATGAGACCACACTTATGGGACATTCTGTATTTGCACGCCGACTACACACACACACACACACACACACACACACACACACACACACACACACATATATATATATATATATATATATATATATATATATATATATATGAAGAAAGCTAAAGATTTTGTTCTCTTAAACAATGATAAACAATTTTTTAAGTTCATCTGTCAGCCAGCGTGAAGTGGATTATTGTAGTATTGACTCAAAATACGTAACGTAAGTAATAAGTCTGTGGTTTTGGCAGATGGGGGGGATCTACTGGTTGATATCTTCGGATGTTGGGTGTACTTCCCATGGCTCAGACCAACCAACAGTGAAATTATTGTTTCAAACATTCCATGAGGAAATTTTAAATAACAACCTACGCAAATTGACGGAATACCAATATAGAACGAACAAAATATAAACATGATTATCTTGGCTTCCGTGGTTGCAGTAATTAACTCCAGGACACACATTTCAAATGGGATCCCCAAACTTCCTCGGTGATGTGGATCTAACTTACACACACACCAAAAGACACACCTATATACATATGTGTATACACAAACACATATATATATATATATATATAAACACACAAATATATACATATGTGTGTATATATATACATATGTGTGTATATATATACATATGTGTATATATACATATGTGTAAACACATATACATACATACACACACACGAGCAGCCAATAAACTATTTATTTCATAGGATGATAAATGCTTCGAACTATAGACCTAATACTCATCCGGAAGTTGGATGTAAATATATTTACTTCACGAAAAATAAACTGATGAATACGTTCACTTCTGTTCTTATGGCAATACTGGAGAATATGTGTACTCAGTCTTTATAGCTATGACATTACTGCAGACGTATTTCAATGTTTTATTTCCTGCAAACCTTTAGACAGTTAATACTAACATATTTTTAAAATACTAATTTCCCGTTTATTTTAACAGCGAACAGAAAATGTTAACAGTTTCTTTAGAACTACAAGAGTTCGGCGTACTTTACCATCATAAATCCGTACCACACTCATAAACCTTCATACCATGAGCAAGTATCCCGCATTATAGCATCGCCTCACAAATAAAAATTCGAACCGTAGCTGATTCAACATTACCCTATGCTCCTATTATACTGCGTTCATGTAGTATGGCTGTTATCAACAGGTCTTTCATTATATTCCGCTCATGTTCATGTCAAACAAGTTCACTTAAAAAAGGGGGAGACTTATTCCAAAACACAATGTGCCGTATGAATTACCAACGATTATTCAATGTGTCACTGCTGCCTGTCACACTTGAATGCACAGCGATAGGTAATTTACTAAGTAAGAGTTCCTAACTGATCCGCGCAGCTGTTGCCGGCAGAACAATACACATCCACAGAAACGAACAGCAGAAGTCTCGCTGGTGATACGACTACTCGAAATGTCTGATAAAACATTAGTTTTTGATCCACTAATGACAGCCGTATGAAGTGTGCTGGTGTTGCCTCGTTCTTGTATGTTTCGATAGACAATCACAACAGCAAAACATTTATTACGGCATCAAATTTAACAGTCATTATTTCAGCTCACAACTGACATGGTGTCTGTGACTGGAATGACAGACACTGCGAATATGATATTCTGTGTTGTGATGTGGTGTGACAATGTATCTCGTGTGATATACTTGATTTTGTCCATTTGTGACTTCAAACGCTTAAAAATGGCCCTGGAACTTGTATTCCATACAGAAGAGTCCGTTGATTCAGATTCTAAGAAGTCTATAAAATGTATTTTGTAAATTTTGTTCTGTACAGCCAGAGGTGTGATTTTCCTAGTTTTATTATTTGCTGTTAAGTGCGGATACGTACCTTCCATGTATCTGTATACGAGACACTTGCCATCGTTGTTTATATCGGGCTGTGTAAGGATCCTGCAAAACTCCTTGCTCATGGGAGAGTTGTGTGTGATGAAACGGTTTATCCTTGCTGTCAAAACTGGACTAGACAGCTCTCTCTCTCTCTCTCTCTCTCTCTCTTTATGTATATGTATATATATAATATATATATATATATATATATATATATATATATATATATATATATATACACATAAAGAGAGAGAGACTAGGTTTGACCACTGACGGCGCCATAACATCCAGAAGAATGTTGGACTTCCACGCTTGCCTGTGTGATGTGATATATGTAGTAGACATGACGTAGGTATAACATCGACATAGTGCTCGCCCTCTTTCTCTGTTGTGACGTGCAATATCTACAAGGTCTTCAACATGCACCTGTACAATCCGCTTCAAGTGTGTCTCTACACGACCCTTCAGTACGTCATCCTCCACGCGAGTCACAATACAACTCAGGAGGTAGGTTATTCTCCAAAGTGGGTAAAATGTGCTGGAAATCCTGAGACTAAATTTTCCGGTCCGTCCTTTTGCCACGGTGGACACTGACGAATCTGGTATGCGTGCAGGCAAAAATTTACCTCCATTCCAGGTGCAATCTTACAGGACTAACAACACACGGCACGTATCACTTCTCTTACGTTCTTACATGGTCCTCTGACGTGTCCATAGCCGAGCATGTGCCTATCTGTATCACTTCTCTTACGTTCTTACATGGTCCTCTGACGTGTCCATAGCCGAGCATGTGCCTATCTGTATCACTTCTCTTACGTTCTTACATGGTCCTCTGACGTGTCCATAGCCGAGCATGTGCCTATCTGTATCACTTCTCTTACGTTCTTACATGGTCCTCTGACGTGTCCATAGCCGAGCATGTGCCTATCTAATTGCAACTTAAAAGTGAGTGTACCTGGCGCCGTGAGACGTGCTGTAGCGTGGTACAGAAAATATTTCTTTCTGTAACTATTAAAACTTTTTTCTAATGCGTTTATCTATGAAAGGAATACACTTCAAACCATTTTATCAAACTCTTACAAAAAGTTAAAAATCACTTTTTCACGTTGCTGCAGCTGAGAAAATATCAACCGCAATCGCAAAACAAAATCATAGAAACCTGCTTTAAACCTTACTACATACTTTCCACAAATAAAATAACAGGGTCATTGCTCGAAGTTCCGTAGAAAAACACATTTCTACGAAAACCCTGCACGCTAATTTAGCTCTCCACGCCTAGAGGCGATGACGTGTTCGAAGTACGTGTTATATTCCATTTATCACCTTCTAAGGTCCAATAACTCTTAAGAAGGCGTTTCTTCCTAAATCTTTAATTGTTTTAATAGTTTTTGCTTTTGGACTATACGAGATGGGTTTGTTTTGTAATTTATTTTTACTGCAGTGAAAATTTTTTAGCTTTCGTAGTTTTTATATAATGGCATCTCAAAGTCCAAATTTGCATAAAACGATTTTACAGTAGGAAGGAAACCAACAGACTTGCCGGAATGAAATTATTCTCTCTGAAGGACTGTCACAGTCAACGTCTATATATAAACCAAATTGATATATATATATATATAATAAACCAAATTGATATATATATATATATATATATATATATATATATATACACACACACATATTTAATTTCAGAAAACTGTAATTCTTTTAAATTTATAAATTTACAAAAAATTAAATGCCATTCTTATACATGTATTGATGTAACCAGCGATGCTCTTCTTCAGTGTGAATTGTTTCATTTCGTTAAGTCCGTTGGTTTTCCTTCCTAGTATAAATCCGTTTTATGCACGTTTGTTCTTTGACATGCCATTATGCAAAAATTATCAAAGTAAAAAAATTACATTACAGAAAAAGTAGTCACAATATATGTATAAATCACAAACAATATTACGTACAAATATAAACATTATAAAATTAAAAAAATTTTCTGATAACCACCCCTTGTAACTGCCGCAGTACCCCAGTGTATGAGATTTGCATCACGCAGTCCAGTGGGCTGTATACGTCAGGACAACATTGTTATTATCATTTCAGTGTGTAGCGCAGTCCGAGGTGATGAAACGTGCTACATGCGGTACAGAAGATTACAGAACGGTGTACCACAGATACATTGCTCTTTTTTCGTGACCATTAGAATTATTTATCTATATCATTCCCTCTATAAAGATTCACTGATATTTTTCAGTATGTTTACTATTGTGCGACCTTTTTATTAAGTGACAGATTATATCTCTGCTCCCAGAGCCATCTAGGAAAAAAACTTATAATTCTCCGTTAACTGTCAGAAAAATACGCCAATCCTCATTTTACAGGTTGAAGTGTATTTTAACATTGAACTACGGGCAATAAATAATATTTATTTACGTACGATATTTAGCATTATTCTGCAATATAAATTAATAATTTACTAGTATTTAAATTTGAGTAAACACGAATTAATTTTGAGTGCCGCCAACCATGGAGACTTTTTGGTCATGCGAGATGACTTTGTCCCACTTAAAATTTTGGTTTTAATATCGTTTGTAAAGGAAAATTTCAAATTTTAAATGTCTGGATTATTGTTAACAGTTTTAAGCACTTAGCTCCAGTAATATATTTCTTCTCTATATGACATCAATACTACAATACTGAGTGTGCCACCCTACAAGGTCAAATACTCCACGGTTTACGGTACTCGGTTGTCAGGTGTGTGACATAACTCATAGTTAATAACAAGAAGAGTTCTTCTGTAGCCACCGCCGTGAGCAGTTCGGTTTTTTATTTATTTATTTATTTTATTGTTTTATCTTGTGTCGGGTATTCGGCACGTTGTGTGTTTGTGCTGTTCTGGAAGCTTCTCAGTTTAATGAGTGTCTTGTTCTTGATTATTGATTCTACTTACTGAATTGTATTTTCTACTATTGATTCTTGATATTGGCCGTTGGCGAAAGCTGGAGGTCACTTTTACGTAAAAAATAAAAAAAATAACAAGAATTTAACACTGCAGGTTTTTATTCTGCAGGCAAACCGCACGGCTGTCATCATAACAAGACTCCTCAGCCAGACAGACGACGCAGCCCTCGCCAACCAGGTAGAATTATTTAAAATTTATATTATCACATTTTGTACGACAAAGCACAGCCGATAACATTAAAGAAATATTCACGTGACGTATCTGAATGGTCTTTCATTTTAAACTGAGCACTTTTAATAATAAAAAAAAAGGTGTTAACTGGGGTTAATGCAAGTAAAATTTTGAGAGTTCTGCAATATGTATACTAGTTTTTGTTTACATGGAAGTTATCGTATTTAAAGTAGTAAGGCATAATGGTTCGCAGAAAATTGTAAGTAGTACTCAATATATCCTGAACAGCCTATAATATTACTTATTTTTCCTTCGTGGTGACTTGGTTATCTTTAGCCCTGTTAGGTAGACACACACTCACAACTTCAAATACCCCACTCAATAATCACCAAAAACTCAGTTATGATTAACCACGGGTTAAAAAAAGTGTACACAAATACTGTAGAAAAAGTTTCACGCCTGTAAGGCTGAAATTTCGTTAGTCCGAGGTTTGGAATGTTTACATAAATTTCGAGGACACGTCCCATATTATCTTTCACAGCATATATGAGGTCGCTCGAGATAGTATTTCTGAACTCTTTCCTCAGACATGCTCTTGGGAAAAACATAACCCTAGCCCATATTAGATTCTACATAATTTCATTGACAAGTCATACACTAGTAGTATAGAAACGACTTATGTGCATTGCGAAAAGCGTACCAGCCACTGCATAATGCCATGCACAAATTTTCCATACGGGAACAATTATCATCGCACTATTATAACTGTGAAATTTTAATATGTTAGGGGACACAAATTTTATGGAAGTACTTATATTAGACCGGTTTGGAGCTTGGCTGCAAAGCGTGTTTGCGTTTCCTCAAGCCAGTGATATTGTCGAAGCCGTCATAGACCATATTTCGACAGTCAGAGAGTTACCTACTTCTTTCCATCTTAAGGTAATTGGAAGATTATTATCCATCCAATTTATATTTTACTGAGTTAACCACGAAATACGGAAATTGTCAGTATTTTTCTATTTTTTACAAATACATTTGTTATTTAAGTTTATTTTATCTATTCGAAGCAACTGTTCAAACTAAAGAATAGTAACAGGATGTTTGTTAAACGTTAAATTGTTTTGTTTCATCACATATTTATCATCACGTGTTACGAGCAAAAACCTAAGAATTTTTAAATTTTTACTGTTTGGGAGGGGGAAGGTCGCTCTCTGCAACCATTTCTTGAACCCTCCCCCTCCCCCCTCTTTTCATCAGCTGAGGACATTTGACAGTTAAACAACACACTCCTTGCTAGTGGCTGTGGGAGTACAGTTCGTTGTTGACGTCCCGCACAAGAGATAGAGTAGTACAGTCGTGAGCAAACATTATCCCGCCTTGCATCCACCACCTGACTGTACTGCAGTAATGATATGTGAGCACCTCACAGCCAGTTTCAATTCAACCACCTTTCATCAGCGACGATCTTGTACAATGACATGGCTTATGTTCTGTGTTCTAGTTGGAGCACCACTCCATGCATCTCCTCCATCGCAAGATACAGTTCTCTGGGTCCGGAATGTTCCCAGTGGACCACACTCTCCTGTACAGCGTAAGTCACGAGTGTTCGCACACGTACTGTACTCTCTAAAACGCTGCACCCATACTGCAATTGAAACGGTGATTTCAAAAACTACTCAAGTCCACACATTCACCGAAATGGTGTTATTGCTGCCAGTTGTCGTACGAACTTCGTTTCATTAAATTTCGTAAATAACACAACACTTCCTATCTGCTTCAGTTGAGACCAGCTGATCACCGTAGTTCATTTTATAATATTTGGTTTTTTCTTTCTCTTGTACAATCTTTGTTTCTGGACTTGAGTTGCTTTTTAATTCGCTGTTTCAATTGTAGTTAAGTTTGCCTTCGTCTTACATGCTGTTAGGGATCTGAGGATTCCGTATGGTAAACTTTCTAAGTAAGTTTTTCACCCGTATAAGTCCGTGGAGTGTTTTTGTAGGTTAAAAACGACAATTTAATCTACAAGTTATCAGCAGTTAAACCTTATTTTCTGTAGTCGTTGCAGAAACGCTGACTAATTTTAATATATCGTATCTACCATTGGTTTTCGGAAATTCACCATGGTTACTTGAAAAATGTAAATGAAACACTATCAAAAACCACGTGCCATTATCGATATGACAATCAAAATAATGCGTGCAACGAGCATTCTCTACAAATAGTTTTCAACTCTTCAGTATTACTTCTGATTGTCTTCTTCAAACTTAATGCTGAAGTATGGGACTGCATTTATAGAACGTACACCGAACTTTATATCATGTTTATTTTTAAATATTGCTTTCAAAACAATATAATTAATTAATTTTTTCCATTACTCTTCTAAACCTCCACCTCCAGTTTCTGGTTAAAACTGCGCTAGAACTGGTTTCGACTACTTTTCTAGATATTTCACAAGTGTAAATTATCTCACGCTGATTTAAAAAAAAAAATCATCATAAAGCAAATCTTATATTTTTTATTGCATAGTATTCTATAAATTTGTAGATTATGTACTGACTTCTCTAATATTTTCTAGATGTATACGAACACCTAACATAAAATATTATTTAAAAATAACACAGAAGTGCGATAAACTATATCACCTGAGCCCTTCAAGGACATTTTGTTATAATACACGATTTCTAAAACTGATACAGCTTAATTGTTTTATCTCTTCACGTGTTTGTGTGCAAATAAAACTGCATGACTCCGCATTTGTTGAAATTCAGTAATGTACGTATGAATTTCTGTGAATGTTTTACTATTATGCAGTTTATGCTAGTAACGTACTTGCGATCACTTTCAGTTTGAATCCTAAACTCAGGTCATCGAATGCTAGCGTAAATATAAACCAGTAATAAAGTACTCATATACGTATACTTGCGAAATACGTTCAAAATAAAATTGTTCTGTTTTGAATTCTATAAACATAATCGAACTATTACATTTAAATTATACATATGTAAACGGTTAGCTCATATTGATACGCATTTATTTTTAAGATAATCTGCAGTAATACGGACAAAAGTGTTACCACGTTGTAAGATTATATTTTTTGGTGTTATCGCCAGGAAAGTAAATGGTGAATCTGACGGACAGTGTAGAACATATGCTAATCAAATATTTTGTAGGCTACGAGATATTACAGCCATCCCCAGTAAGCTAGTTACACAGTTGATATAACTGTCTTGTACGAATTTGTATTGACTTAAAAAATGCTTACTTTTCCGTTTAAGATACGTTTCTGCTAACTTCCACTTTTTGCATCTACCGGAGTAGTGTCATGTTGTTACAAGCGTTCCTAAAAAAAAGTGTTGTTTATATGTGAATGTGGGGGGAAAATAATATCTGTTCCGCAGGGCACTTGGAACGTATTATCAGCGCATTGACTATATTTTGCCTACTCTTAGTAATTATAAAATGTTATTTTGGCTAACCTGCAATTTAATCACTGTTTATTTGTTGTTTTTACACAATGGGGGTATTACCTAGAAAAAATATTGAATATTTACATGATTTTTCCGGAATATTTTAGCATCAAATGCAACCACATACAGTAACGATTTCGTGCGTATTTTAATTTTCAAGTTATTAAGCTTTGAAAATGCCACATTTTCAAACGCCACCCACAATATTTGCTTAGTGTACTACATATTTTAATATTTGCCAGAGTCTCTCTGTGGAATTATTAGTTAAATTATAGCTCTAGTTCTTTTTTATTTTTGTCTAGTCTAATATGTCCAGTTTATCCATCTTTCCTTTTAAATTCATAAGTGTTCATATATAAATATTCCGTACTTAAACCTCAATTTTGTATTATTATGTCTCAGTTTGATTTTAATCAGGAATAATTTATGTTCTATATGGTAATACTCATGCGTATTGTAATTTGATATCTTATTTACTTCCGTCGCTATTCTTTTAATGTTTCTGTCGTATATGATTTTGTTTTCCTTTCAGTGGTTGAGTGTAAGACAATGTGGTTACACCTTAACTTCGCCACTGTAAAAATAAGTCGCCAATAAATCAATAACTAAACATTGATAACACGTTCTTTCAGACAAACACGCGTATGACGAAATTGAACAGTTGTTTTCGTTTTCCGCCCGCCCGCAAGGCATTATAGTATGTTTTGTAACCTAACACAGACGTAAAAAAAACTGGGTAGATTTGATGGATCCGGTTACTTAAAACTAACTCGTAAAATTTGCTCGTTGTCAATGCATGTACCGTTACAGTTGAATATTTTATAAGTTAATAACGAAGATTTCGCTGGTACTGAGTGATTTGAGAAGAGTGAAGACAGCAAGGTAATTCTCGCACATTGTGAAGTTTTAGTGGTAGGTTCGAGTTAACGTCAGTTTAATTCACATTCCTGAGTGATGACAACTTACTACGAATCCAATTTACTGTGTCAAATCTACTCAAGAATAATAAATCTTGTTTTAAAGTCAACCGTATGAAGGCATCTAAAAAGTAAACCTACCGAGCTGAAGTTTGAGAGCGTTTAAGCAAACCTGCTGGCTCTTACAGACTTGGTCGCGAGTTAGGAAAATGATGTAACACTTTAATTTATTTATTAAAAAGGAATTTTCTTCCCAATTATTATTACGTTATGGGTAAACGACCGCGAAACCAATCGTTGTGCTGACACTTATTGACACATTTCTCAAAAACCCGCCCACCTCTTGAATTATCGGCCAATCACAGGTGCCTTGAACTCGAGTAGGCCTATTACCTAAGCCGTTTTCTGGTGGGGCAGCCACGCAGTGGAACAGCAAAATCACAATAAATTGAACAGATGTCGAGATTTTGTTGCAACTTTTTAAATTAAAAGAACTTATTTATTTCGAGTCTACCGTGTCATACGGTACACAATACCCAAAAACAACCATTGCATACATAAACTTTACTTCTGTCGCTAACAGCAGACAGTTTTAGGTTACTTCTTCTTTTTTTTTTTATTAAGAAACAATGCAATCCGACTCGTATTGTCACACGGCACGGTAGTAAATATTATATTTGGAGTAAATGCAATTGTATTGCTGCACAAAGGATCTACTGTAGGCACTTACAACTATTCGAAGTTCTATCCATACCCGTTCTTACCACACACAACGGGATTTAACGCAATTTCGCGAACTAAACGTAAGTTTCTGTACAGTTAAGGATAAACATAAATTCAATGACAAGTCCAATGACGTCACAGGGACATCAACATGTCGGCATTAGTTTATACTGAGCTAAAATAAACGCTCTCTTATTTAAGTTTTCCTTGGGTTAAGGTGGATTCACAATGCCCCGACGAGCCCGACGCAACAGCCCCGACACAGCAAAATATGAACAGCAACCAATTAAAATTAAGCTTCAGTCCGACAAAATTACTGCCCCGACAGCCCGACGAGAGTAGATTCTATTTCTAATTTTTGCTGTGTCGGAACTTGCAGGTAAAGGAAATGCAACATTAGAAAACAAAATTTACTTGCAACTGAAAATACTTGGTACATTTCACTTACATAAAAAATATTTTGTTTTCAATAACACTTCGAAAACCTGTAAACTTCACCGAATGTACCTTAACTTTAGTTAATTTTCGCGGCAGACATTCATTGCAAACAAAGCAACTAGGTTGTTTGCGAATAAATAATAAATTACCGTTTTTTAAATATATTTTCATTTTAGCGAAGAACATTATACGTTATGTTTATGTTGTCTATTATTTCGCCAGAATTATTTTACGGTTTCATTGTTGCTTTCATGAAACAGCTGACTGAAATAATACAGTCAGTAAAATATGATAGTATCTACTTTTTGGTATCGCGAAGAGCCGAATGTCGGCATGTCGGAGCATTGCGAACGCTACCAGAATCGTCGTGGCTGTCTTGCTTAAAGAACTGTTGTGTTGGAGCTGTTTTGCCGACCTCGTCGGGGCATTGTGAATCCACCTTTAAACGGATGCAAATAAAGAAAGTGCAGTACCATCATTCATTCATTTAAACATACTTTTAAATAAAATTAAAAAATAGGTAATTCCCCCATTTACACTGAGGCACAGAATAAATAGTAGTACCAGAACCGACATGAAGTGGTTTTGCCTTGGTGTCGGGAGTTGTGGACGTCAGGCTGCACTGAAGTTGAATAGGACTGTATAATAACCTGTGAGGAAATTGACATGCAAATAACGCGACGTTTACCATTTATAAATATATAACTGAAATACAAATAAATTACAGTACTTCTTAAAATATAAGTGGTGGTTGAAACCAACGTCTCAAAGTCAACGTTGTTTTGTTTACACGCCAGAACTCCCCAGGGTGCTGTTACAATACTCAAAAGCTTCTCTATGCCACTTATATAATTTGATTTTGTCTGATGTTGAGATTCAAACTGTCACGTTTACGGTCAGTAAATAATTAATTAGTATAAAAACTAATTAGAGTGTCTTAAGCACAACAAGTGGTTTCACAAAGCAATGACTGTATTTCGTGTGGCACGTACGCCCCGAGAGTTGGTACATAACAGCAGTGTAAATGCTTCCCTAAGTCGCTTCAGGTATCATTGGTATCATTATTTATTCTGTGTCAGAGGTACGTGTTCTCCCAAGGGCTTTGTTTTTTTTTTTTAGATGTCATTAGCATTAGATATCTTCATAATTTAGTTACGTATTTTTGAAAACTTAACTCCTGAACCCCATTTACTTGTTTCAGATTGCTGGGGCTATCACTGCATACACCGTTATACTGGTGCAGTTCAAACTATCTGAGACTGAAGCCTGAACAGAAGCAACACGCACACGAAACAAGAACAAAACACATTCGAATACATTTTTGGTTATAGCCTATTACTATTTTATGATGTTATGTAATATGTTATTATGGTGTGTACTGCAGAAATGCCTAACCTGGTTACTGCCATGACGTAACGTAGTCGTGATTTTGGTTAATTTTAATTTCGAAAGTCAGGTGGGGTGCTGAACAGGGGGAAGGGGAAACACCAGTTAAATCTTACCGTCGAAGTTCTTGACGGAGTTCCCAGGCGTCCCTGAAATTGCCTCATGCAAACCCCTACGATAACTGCTACACTAAATCTACTGAAATGATACACAGCCTGAATGAATAAATTAAAATTTATACTGCCGAAAAGTAGAGTAAATATAATTTGAAACTTGTAGAAAGGCACAGCAAGGATTCACCTAGAAATAAAAATTAATAGGCTTGGCTGACTAATACTACGTAGAGAAACTAAAATAATGCAGTTGCAGTAGAAAAGGATCAATTCACATTACTAGTGTTGTAACAGAAAATATATTACGTCGGGCAAATAGCATTTCAGATAGTTCACAACCAAATAAAAAATTACAGTTAATTTTTGCCTCGACTAATTAAGTGGTAGAGCATTATTTAGAGAAACTTGACAAACAGTTAAGTGGGTGAAAACTTTCCTGAGGACTGGAAAACATAAACCACGTAGAACAAAATACTCGCAGCATGCTAGTAGATAACCCTAATGGTGTCTCTGGTCGCGCTAGGTTCAGGCCATGTAAAATTAAGATAGCGAGACTTATCTGCCGGCTTCTTTGCGGTGAGTGTCATCTCGAGGTTCTCGAAGTTCTAGTAGTTAGTAACGTTCCACTCTTAACTAGCTAACCCAAGTCTCATTACTCAAAATTTTTTTTTTTACGTGAAAAGTGGCCTCTGGCTTTCGCCCACGGCCAATAACTCCAATCAATATACACGAAACGAGTCAATAATTAGAACCAATATCAATTAACAGAAAACACTATCAAACTCTAGAAACTTCCAGGACATCACAAACACGTAATGTGCCGAATTCCCGACACAGGATCCAAAAAACATAACCGTCCACGACGGCGGCTACTGAAGAACTTTGATTTTTTTTTTTTTTTTTTTTTTTTTTTGCTTGTGGCCCACGGCGATGAAAGCCTTCCGGCCAAGAGTGCAGCTATCACATGAGGTTACAGAAGCAAGTAGACAGACTAGAATATTCTTCTAAAGACAATTTCATGTACAGACAATTATTTCAGACCATTAGGACGAACACAAATTAACACCCAGCCTGACCTGGGAATCGAACCCAGAACCCCTCGCACCAAAGTCGGCCGCGCAGCCAACTGAGCTACGGGGGGTCGGCGAGATTACTCAAAAAACTGCCGAAAAGCACATTCTCGTGCCGCCTAACCATCGGTACAACCATAGACATAGCAAAACTCCCCTCTCCATGCTTTGAGGAAGTAAATAATACTGCACTGCAAACTGAAGCTAACATATTAAATAGAAGAATCCATTAAACAAAAGTAAACCTCTGAGTCAGCCATT
Organism: Medauroidea extradentata; assembly: GCA_003012365.1. NCBI lineage: Eukaryota > Metazoa > Arthropoda > Insecta > Phasmatodea > Phasmatidae > Medauroidea > Medauroidea extradentata. Next base: position 15,865 of record PNEQ01068769.1, on the reverse strand, counting down.
ACATTAAGCCCAATATTAAAGAAAAATGCGCCCAAACATTAATAAATAATTATTACCTCGAAATATCGTTAACAACTAATCAACCATTAAAAGTAATTAAATAAAATAAAACTTGGGGGTTGAAATTGTCACATGTTACTATTTCTACAGTGGCACCCGCTGCATGCACGTATTGTAACGTTTATTTTTCACGCAATCAAGTTAACAGTTTTGTGTATATGCTACGCACTGTAACAGTTTTCAAAATGTTATCATTCTTGGCTCCAATACCCCGAGAAAGTTTAGCATATATTGAATATATAATTGAGTGTTTTGTTTAATTTTCTTTCGAAAGTTTCATGTTTAATTTTGTAGACCGGCTAATTAAATAATAATAATTTAATTAGGGCAACAAAGCAGTGGGTTAAGGATAACTGTATTTAAATTTTGATGTCACATGACCTAATATGTGTGTTAAACTGCCAGTTTATAAACGTGTTTTTCACAAGCTTCAAGCAGTAAACCGATTTTATTTAAGAAGGCTATAGCCAACAAAAGGGAGAAATTCGAAGGAAAAAATAACATTTAGATTCCGAGGAGGTAGGACCTATGATTATTGAAGTCCCGAAGTACATTATCGAGAAGTTAGCCGATGAAGGTTTCATTGTGACTTAAATCTTATCTATACAAGTTACTTTTTCTTTGCAACTACCCGAGACGACGAGTTGAACATCATCCCGGCAGTTTTTTCCGAATTTGAAGGAGGAGAAATTTCATCGCTGAGAGGCCATTAGTTGATTCGACGGTTGCCGAACGTGTTCAGGTTCAGACGGGAATAACGGAGATTCCCAACTTCAGCCAAGCTGAGTTCGAGATCCAGAAGGATTTGCTCCGAAGAAAATTGCAAGATCGGTAACGTACTACAATACCATACGTCAGTGAGTAGAGAAAATCAGCCAACTTTAGAATCACGTTGAACAGGAAGTTTAACTGAAGTCATACTTGAACTATAAGTTGTGACAGTTCATTTGACAATTAATTAGTTAGTATTCTCGCTACTGCAAAAAAGACCCTGTCTATTAAGGAATTTTTTTTTGTAATTTAAATAACCGGAGATAGTTGAAAAATAACTGCATTTAAGGACCGGTCCTGTTTAATTTATTTTTAAATATAATTCCTATTAAAACTAACACTTTTACCAAGTACGACTCGTGTTTCCAAGCTGGTTTATTTCTCTGGCATTAATTGTTTACCCAAATTGCACTTTCTGTTAGATGTTGTATTGCTTCAAATTAATATGTAGTCAATTGACTTGACGTCTAATGATTACATGTTGTGTCATTATATTGTGCAATGTGTCATACTATTTTTGAATTCTCAGTATTAAATTTCCTTTTGAAAACCCGTGCAAATTAATTATCTTCGTATCAGTAAATCAGTAGTTAGTATCACACTAGCACTTCAATTTTAAATGCCACATGTTTTTATTTCTTAATTTATATATTTTCTGTCTTTGTAATTGATATATGACTGAAGTCTGTTTAAAGGCGAGTGGATGTATGTATATATGTATGTGTGTATATACGCGTATTGTTGCAATATTTATGTATATACAGAGAGAGAGAGCTCAGTTTCAAGCCACACTTCATAAAAAATATGTAGGATAATTTTTATGTTATTTTTGATACTTCCCAGAGTACGGAAAGTTAGAATACTTGTAGTACAAAAACATCACACGTTTAAAACAAATTGTTATTGTTCCTAAGCACAATGCGGTGTCGAAAAAATACCTCTATATTGTAAATTAAACTAATGTAAACGACTACAGTTAGTGTATAGAATGATCATAAAATATATCTGTGGTTACACGAGCAATTTTCGGTACGAAGTAAATACATCATCACTGAAACAACAATATGAGGAGAGAGGTCATACTTTCAAGTTTCCACGGTGTTCAGTACACTTCAATATGCTCCCCCTCCCCCAGTTGTGGTCTTACACACGTCAGAACTATATTAATTCTCCGTCCATGTTCGCGTCATGTCCTCTGGTACGGCTTCGACTGCTGTGATTATGCGTTGACGCATGTGTTGAACATCATGTATCGTCTCTGCGTAAACCATGTTGTCCCAAGAAAGAGAAATCTAAGGGGTCATGTATGGACTTCGCGGGAGCCACGGGATCAGTCCGCCTATAACATCCACCTGTTTGGAGATCGTATGTACAATGCATGTCGAACACGATTCCTGTAATGTGGTGGTGCTCCATCTTGCTGGAAAAAAGCCAGACCATTTCCGTTTAAATGTCACTGTAACAACATATTTCGTTTCAGTTATCCAAATCACATACTGTGCCTTCTGCTGCAGCGTAGCCATTGAATCTGCCAATTCTCAGTATATTCGCGTTTAAGTGAGAGCGCACGAAGCACATGCATGTGATCGAAGGTAAGGTCTGTCAACGAAAACACGCAGTGTTCACGTGATTGCAGCTTGTAATCAGGTATGTCCGAAATGCTCGCCACGTGTAGTGGCAGACAGGTATTGAACGTAGAATACAATGCACGAAATGGTGGTATTTAGGCGAGTATGAACACATTAAGTCGTGGGAACTTATGAGTGAGAATGAGGTAGGTATGAAGAACCCCGAGAAATCTCTTTGAACAGCGACATCATCCAACACGATACACAATGCAGAAATCCGGGCATAAAATCCTATTTCTTAGGTAGACGACAATGTCATACCGACGTACTAGGGAAGATATGTAAAAGAATCAACACTAATATTGACATACATATATTGTAACTGTTCGTGAACGTTAATAATAACATGTGAAACGACAAACAAAACAAATAAAGTAACACAATGATTATTTAACAATGAAGGTATACAAGAAATTAAAATGAAATCTTCATGTTGCACATCGCAGTAGAAAAAAATATTAAACATAAAAATATCTAACAGTTCATTCAGATGATGCTGAAATGTCGTCATTAAGGTTAGTTATCAAAGCCTCTTCCTTCTCCTCCATAATGTTATCCAGTGTCCACGTTTTACTTTCATAATTTTCGACGACACGAGACACACATTTATTCCACTCATCTGGAGTGTATCGCTTCTTCAAGAAGTGCATTAACGTCCGACAACTTCGTAGCAACGAAACCTTTAATTCTGGCCCAAATTGATATAATGTATGCTGCACGTGTTGTAGGCATAATTGCTATGCCGAACATGCAGTGTATGTATCGCGATCTATCATAGATAAGTGAATAAACATTAGATAACAGCCCTAGTTGGGCGCACATGTGTTTACTTAACGTTCGACTCAGTGAAACACATTTATAGCTGACGTTTATGTCTGATTAAAACACTATCAGGAAGCAATACGAACACTCGCTTGATCAGTCATCAAGTTAACTCTCGTCACACTGCAGCAGCGCGGCTGGTTAGTAGCTTGTAGACCTACACCCCTTACCGCCTAAACTGGTATCACGCGCCTAGTTTACAAACTACAACTCTCACATCTCGGCAAATAAACTACTATTTACATTACATTTCACTACATTACACGTGACCTTAGGAACGAAGCCTGTACAGCCATAGGCTGTAAATATTCATCAGTCCTAGCGAATATCAATCATAAAATCACATATCGATATAATAACAAATTGATATAGCACAATTAAACTCGAGAAGAGATTAGCAAACGCTAGAATCATCGAGAACAATCACAAACACATAACGTGTGCCGGATTCCCGACACAGGATCCAAAAAACCGAACCGCTCACGCCGGCAGTGGCTACAGAAGAAGTCTTTCGAAATCTGTTAAAATGAACTATCGAATGAAGCGCGACCGTCGGCAAGGTTAGGTCGTACAAGCCTGGCAACCTCTGATAAACACATTGCACTACACACTACACAAAACTGCCAAATGTTCTGCATATGCTCCATGGAACTTATCTATCTCACTTACAAAATTTACTGTAAACGTTTCAAACCCCCTGCACTATAAATCTAGAGTTTGCCCGATTGTTGAAGCTGTTTTTAAATTTTCACTTCGTAACCTGCAGAACGAAACTTTCTTTTCAAAAGTAATTATTAGCAGCTGTCAACGTAAAACAACAAGAAGTTACTAACATAACTGATAAGCCTACTTTCTTCAAAGTGGGAGTAAATTAAACCTGGAAGTTAAAATCGTTCACGTAGTCTAGGAATATTAATAATAATATCAATTTAGACTTAAGATAAACGAAAAGTAGAAGAGACTAGGTATTTAACTAAGTAATATACGTGTACCCAGTTTGATAAAATTGGGTAAAATATTTTGTGAGAAGTCTTCCTATTGTAAAGATAAAACACAGCCGCGAATATTACCAAAAGATGAACGAAATACACAAAGGTCCAATTAACTAAGAGAATATGCGTGTTAAGATTAATGAACTTCGGAAAATGTTTTCCTCAAATATGTCATATTATGCTAAATTATAAAAATGGCCTTCATGATAAAAATATAAACACAATGATTAACAAAATACACAAAAGTCAAGCGAGTATGCTAAGTGGTATATGAGCACTAAGTTTAATAAAATCCGAAACAAGAAATATACATATATTTCCTTAGGTATGTCAAATTATTCTAAATATAAAAAATGTTACTGCTTTGAAAATATTAAGTGAACGAAAAACGCAATCAAAAGTCAAATCAAATTTCCATGATATATATGTGAACTAAGATTATTAAAAAAAAGTAAGTATCACAGTTATGTCAAACTAAAAAAAATGCCACATTTATGGAAAAATTAAAATACGAATAGTAAAAAGTGCAGAAATCAAGTCAGCTTAAAATTTTGCATGTGTGTAGTAAATCTGGTAGAAATCAGAAAAATATTTCCTGAAACATGACATGGTACGCTAAAAATATAAAAATGGCCGTTGTTTTTAAACATGTACGTAGGATGAAAGAAATACACAAAAGTAAAGTCAGCTTTGTATGCCGTAGGCCTATATGTGTGCCAAGATGGATAAAATTCTGTCAAATATAAATATAAAGATGGCCGCAATTTTTAAAATAAAAAACACAGGATGAACGTAACACACAAAAGTTAAATCAGCTTTTTATGTTATATACGTGTACCAAATTTTATAAAATTCTAAAATAGCCACTATTTTGATCATATGAACAGAGAGTAAACGACGTGTGTGTGTGTGTGTGTGTATATATATATATATATATATATATATATATATATATATATATATATATATATATATATATATATAAAGTCATGTCGGGTTACTAACTAAAATATGTGAACAAAGTTTGATGAATTTCGATCTACTGGTTCACAAGTTTTTAGGGATACACACAATGTAAACGACTTACTTACATACAGGAAGGTGATATCGTAAGTCTACCATTTCCTTCGGAAAGTAGGCTAAAAACAATTGACCTATAAGCACTACCCAAACATATAGGTTGTCTGATTTCACTATTGAAATAACAATAATATTTATAGGAAATCAACTTCATGAAGCACATCCATTTGTAACAGGGAATGTTAGTAAAGTCTCTGACAGAAGGTACGTATTTTTCCTCATGATAAAAGTGGTGTTTCAGAGCTTTCCAGGAAAATTTTCCGTAAATGCTTGTACGGAAATGTGAAACATACACGGAATAACCTGTGTTTGGTTTGTTAATGAATAATGTATAAAATTCAAGTTAGAACATTATCTCCCTTCTTAATGGTTTAGTATGAAAATATGTTTAATTATATTATATGATTTAAATAAATATTTTCAGAGACTTTTATTGCAATGCAAGTGATTTTAAATTAAACACAACATTTTAACTAAAAAACATTTTAAATTATATTTTAACAGCCATGTATTTTCTAATTAATTTATTTAATATCCGCAACGTTTTACAAGTACCTATACACCTCCATAAAGAATTGAATTAAGAACTTCGGCTGGTAATTTGCTACGAAAAAAAATACAACCACTTTTACCCTGAAGTGGTTTTTAACGAGACTACGTGCCATCCAATATGAAAATTTGAAAAGAATTTTATTAAAAATTTCGGAAATGATCTGCCATAAGTTACAAATGTAAAATTGGTATTTTGTGCAACGAATATGTTACACTTCTGAAAATATAGTTGCTAATATCTCCCTGCATTACAAAAGAACTGGTCGCATTTCTCTGTTAGCATGACACATTACAGTAACCCATGAGCTTCGTGTGAAGAGGATTTATGAATTATCACATCTTAAAGTAGTAAAAACAGTTAAACCACTGTCAAGATAAATGATAGATAGATGGACATTATTCGAATTAGAAAGCTAGTCCATGATAACTGGGCAAGGCGCAACACATACAGCTTATTTACGTGAAATCAGGCTGGGTGTCTGAATGCTGTACTTACAACTTACCAAACATTATGTGCTAGCCGTGAGTTACCAACTGCATAACAGCGATTGACGGTGTATTCAAACGAATGCATCTGTAAAGCCGGACTCACAACGTACGTACATACGTGAGGATTTTGTAACTGGATTAAAAACACCCTAGACTATATATATGCACAAAAGTTGGTTTTGTTAGTGCAAAATGTCAGCAATAAACTATACCGCATTATTAGTTTTGGAACGAAACACATAAAATACTTTACGCCAAAAAAAACAAATATTTTAAAATCATTATTGCCGTTAAATCAAGTATTACGTCCTAAGGCTACTTTTAAGCTTACGAACCTACGCAAGGAATATTAGGTTAGACACGTACGTACGCAAACTACGTGAGGGACACGTCACTTGATATTTACGCGTGTAAGATAAATTATACAACTATTATGAATCGATACCGCTTGATAAAAATAGTTTGTTAATTATATAAAATACGATTACGTCGAATTCGGGTAATTTGGTTTCAGTATTTTTTAATTTAAATAGGAAAATACACGGTACTATTTTGCGTGGTTTCGCTGCCAACCACACAAGCAGTGAAGCAACTATAGTTAATGTTAATTATGTACATTAACGGCTAGTTATATTTTTAAAATGTTAAATTTTTAGTGCTCACTTTATCCCCGATCGACCTATATTTGATATATCAGTCAAAAAATTAATAACAACAAAAATTGGTAAGCATATACTAATGATAAACTTTAAAAATCCGGGTAGTTTAAAAGTTACGTAAAACTATGTGAATGCTTGGTTACCGTGAGAGACGTATCATCAAATGGAAATGTTGTTCAGGTTGCTTAACATCTTGCAATCTGGTATGCAAATATGAAAGCAAATACGTCGTTGACGTTGTAGATATGTCAGGGAGTACTTATACGGTACAAAGAACTTAAAAATAACGCGAAGTTGAACTGAAATAATCTCTGTTAATGAAAATATATGCTAAAAAACCAAAGATGCTGATAACAGTTTCGTGATGCCACAGTCAATGTGGTTGTTGGGTGTATCAAACATCGCGTTAAAAAGAAGCAAATAATGCTTTATTTTGTTGTCAACGTTGACTTAGGTCGTGTTCGATTTCAGTGCTATGTGCCCTTGATTACGTCCCCTTGAGTCCTATGCCCCTGTTCCCTTCATGAAGTAGGCTGTATTTTGTGAATTAGGACGTAGGGCACGAGAAGGGTAAGTGGCTCGTCCCCTTAGCTGAAGGGGACATTCTAGGTTGCATATGAGCCCTTGCTGTGAATCCGAACAGCGGCGTGTGTGACGTCACTTCCGTGATACATATTTCAAGGGCTTGAAGCGTAGTAAGGGCCTTAGACTGCCAATTTGAACACGGCCTTAGTCGTTTTTAACACCCAAATATAATACCAAATAATTTAAGTGTTTGCGCCTAGGAGGTAAGCAATCCTCGGCACGTGTGATGTGGTCGGGTGTAGGGTTGTACTGACAGGTGATGGATGACTGTTGACGAGACGCGTAGCACGTTTGACAGCAATCACTACGTGCAAGAAGTATTCACAAGGGGCAGACATACGCTGCAGTAACACTTGAAACATTTTGCGTTTGAAGTTACTGGTCAGCACTTTATAAAATGTTAATTTAGGAAATCAAAGACATATCTGATGTGTTTTGTTATTACATTAATCGTCAGTCCGTAATTTTATGAACCTGCTACCATAATATTACGTCATGGTCGGTATTCCGAATAACTTAAGAGGAATCTTCACCGGTTTCAAATTTCCACGTTTGAATGTGGTAACAACGGAGCGATGGGAAGCATATCGCCTCTATTCATTCACAGCGCTTCAAACAGGTATGCAATATTTTCTTTGTACTCTTTTACCTTTGAGACTTTAAGAGGGTACACTAACGATTTATTTTTGGAAAGTATGAAGTAAAGGCTCTTTACGTATTCGCGTGGTATTTTCGGAACAACGGCAGTGTAAAAACCCCGTTTTTAGACATTTTGAGATGCCTGGAAGTCATGTTTCTAACAAACGCGCTGAATTTAAAAAAAACGTGGAAGAATGTTATTAAATGTGTTCATTTCGTAGATAAACATAATATGAATAATTTAACCGGTTACACACTGCAACACCGTCCGTTCGCCAGTCAAGGACTTCTCTTAACTACGATGATATTCGCTGGTGTACAATGAGCAAAAATTTCAAATGAGTGACTTTCAATTGAGTTCAGTTATTCATTTTTTTTATTTATAAATGTAATCACTCATGAAGTTCAACAGAAACTTGCCTCTTTCTTGGTAATCATGAGGGTGTAGTTATCAATGCACTCGCCACCTAACACAGCAATTTCAGTTGAATCCTGACGGAGCCACTCTCGTCTTATGAGAGTGGGAAACGTGGCGAATGTTCTATCGGCAGACTGGCCCTCTTGGGGTAATAACGTCCCTTCAGTCCACTGATGCTCCATACCCATGAGGTATCAACCGATATAGATAGTGTCCAAAACCTCCGTTTGAATAGCTTATCACGCCCTTGGCTTAGGTGAAAAAATAAATAAATAAAAACTTGCCAACATATTTACTTCTGGGGTGTTGCTTTGCGAGTATATATGATCTTAACAGTTTACACTAACAATCGCTGTTGTTGTAAATAAGTAATTGCACATTGCAATCTGTTCAAAATGGGTTTTAATACCTAGACCTGTTAAGTATACAAGGGTTAAATCGACGGAAAAATGGATTTCTAGGATCGTATGTCCTCACAAAACAATGTTTAAATATCACGTTAAGGAAAAAGTGTTTGTTTTCGTGTCCCATGCTTAGAGCTTGTGTTCATATTCAACCCTTGCGTGTCCTGTTATACTAAATACATATTCGAAAAGGGAACTACATGATATCGTATATTTATTTACTTATCATTTGGTTGGATCTTTTTTATGGTGAAATTAAGACGTCAAGCATTTCCTTACGCTTAGCAAAAAAAAAAAAAAAAGGAATTAACATAAAAACCAGCTTAAAATTATGATGTCATAATTTCGCTCCGAAAAAGAAAACTTAAAAATAAGTTTACGCCTCAGACATTGAACATTATCTTGGTTTTGACTCAAAAAAATACATACCACAGCTTTATAATCATCAATTTTACTGTCTATTACTACCGTTATTTACACTTCATAACATCTATATAGCCATGTGATCTTGTAGGTAATTTTTTAAAAAAAGAAAACAACATACATGAGCAATTAACACACAGAGAAATGCGTTAAGTAAAACAAACTGTCAACAACTGGCATATACAAACAATTTTCAATTCAAAAACACAAAAATGTGATTATCAGATAATTACAACGCAAATATAAGAACCTCTGCTGGTTGTGTAATGTCATAGCAAAGTATTTATAAAGTGAAAGGCTTATGATAAAAAAATTGTGGTAGCTACAAAATACTTTGCTTCCTTACTTAATTTGTTTCGTGCTCACTTCAAAAGTTTTGTTGTCACTACTTAAAAAAATTGTTAACCCCAAAAATTATTTTGTCTTCACCACGTCTACAAAAAATTGTGTGTGTACCAGTGTGAAACTAAAAAATTCTCCTCGGACGCAACTGGAAGAATAAATGGTGAATACTAAAATGCTACTTATCTGTCTATGACATGTATTTATCTGTACTGTGATAGGTAATAGATTTACACAACAAAATTGATTATCACTTTTACGGGGCACAGTGGCTATAGCATTCGCCTCCCACTATGGCGATCCGGGTTCGATTCCCGGCGGGGTCGGTCCCTAGATTTTTGCATGTGGTAATCGTGCCGAACGATGCCGGGTTTTCTCAGGGATATCTCGTTTCCTCCGCCACTTCTTTCCGGCCCCGCTTTATACTCTCACCTTTTCTTGCGCTAATTAAGTGCTGAAAAAATCTCTTCACTTCACGTTCGCAATCAATGGCTTGGTTATGCGGCTGTTAAATGTGTGGTTTCTACTGTAATTTTTAAGGCGGGGGAAAAGGACAAGTAATGTGTAATGCGTGAAGGGTAGCAGATTTTGGCTGCTACATCTCTCTGAATATGGAGGCTGCAATGTATTTCGAAAAGTCGGGAATGACGCGGCTGCAACCCACAATCCTATAATCTATACAGGAATGTATGTTAATGTTTGAAGAAATCTAGAAATTATGCACAGGGGTTGATGATATCGAAACTAGTGCAAACCTTGACAATGGTGTATAGCTAAGGCCTAGGGTATAGCTGGTTGTCCTGGGAGCAATGGAAACTTAAGGTATATTAACTGTGGATGATCCCTAGAAACGACTATAAAGAACAAATGATGCAAGTGACTAACTGCACCCCCAATCAGCGGTAGCTGACAGTTTCACCTAGGCAGCATTTCTCTACCAAAAGCATTCCTGGATATTAAACAATGGATATTCTGCTATCCTAACACATCGACATCGTCGGCTTAAGTAATAAATTATGATTTTCTTGGAATAATTATGGCAAACGTATTAGACTAGAAACATTAAAATCTCTCCCATATTTCACTGAAGCACATATCGGCAGTTACTAGTAAGATGGTATGAAGAGTCACCCCGAGTAATCATACTTCCCCGGCATATCACACACAACTGCGGCTTCTGAGTAGTTAGCACACCATGTTTCGTGTATCAAATTGCTATGACCTGCTCGTTCACTATATTTTAAACACTTGTGAAACCATATTGGATGACAAGGTCCTCTGTATTAAAGTGTACATTCGAAACATGGTTTACAGAAACTGACAGTCTACCACAGAATAACACACCGTTTTTTTAATTAATACCAGATCATGCTGATTTTATCTATGCACTGGATGAACTGATGAAAAACTTAAGGTAGCAACCATCTGTGCCTAAGTTAACAGAACTGTCTGGATGCACTAGTTACGTGAAATGTGGATACGATTAAGTTTTCCTACTTACACAAGCCAGAAGTAACATTTTATTTCAATCGCAGAAAATTGTAAACGAGAAAATAAAGATGTGGGAAAACTTACAATCTAACAATACTCACGTGATCACACCTGCATTATAGCATGTTTTATTTCTGTGTTCACAAGTATAATAATAAATCTTCAAGTGACACAAAACCTCTCATACTAAAAGTAGTTTTATGGTCTCTCATCCAAAAATTTGTATTATTGTATATGCATTGACCTTCTATGATACAAATTCACTACCTTACATGCTATGAAAATACTCCAACATAAATATGACACCACTTATTATCATAGAAAATAACCAAAATGTGAAAGGAGCCTTGATATCTGAGAGCAGTAATGGCACGAAAATTGTGTCGTTAGTTGAAATGTTGTTCTTCTTGACTAAAAAGTATTTATAATAACCTTCTTTAGACCATTTAGAGAAAATTCCTGACTCCCTCATAAAAAGTATGTGTGTATGGAATTCATTTCCATAGGGTGATGTCCTAGTAATTATATAAGAGATTAAATATGTTCTTGGACTTTCTTTAACAATATGGAACACCTGCTTTAGAGAAGGATAAACTTCTAGGTACGAACTCGCCAACTTGAAAGATGAAATAAATGCTATATTCTTATCCCCTAGCATACCGTTTAGAAAACTGTCATTAGTAAAAAAGACTTTGGTTTGAAGACGTTGCATGAGAGGATTATCTGTGCCTTCGAAAGTAGAAAATGTTTCATGGTTAGAGGCGATAAGTAAATCAGATTTATCAAGCTCTTGGAGACTATTTATGTCAGGAAAAACACCGTGTTTAGTGACAACTTCGATTAAAGAGCACAGGAAAGTATTCATAGTTACAATGCTGAAAAGAACCCATGTAGATACTAAGACTCTTTGAGAACTTAACGAGATCTTAGTAAACCAAGATAAGGGCATTGACATGAAGATCGTTAACGTGTCAATGACAGTAGTGAGTGCACATGCCCGAAATCCCACCAGTTTCCTCATTAAATACCACGTAATAAGCGCAGCTGTGTAAGACACTGCAAAACTACACCACACTTTGAAAGTAAAGCACTTCTTGAACACCAAGTAGGGAGGAATCTCAGAAGCCTTCGGGACCACCACGCACATGTTTTCGGTGTCAATCCCGAGTGACAGTAACTTGTAAGCTTTGTTTTCATAAACGTGCACTAAGCGACCGTTCATTGCAATGTCTACTCTGCCTTCAACGACGTCCCTGAGAGCTCCAATTACTGTACCGTTTATCTCGTATCCAAACTTCTCATCTCCTTGTGGCTGCTGGATAACAGCAGTAAAGTTCATGACTGCCTCTAGAGTCTGCAGCACCATGGCGTCTCTGCCGTAGAACGAGTGAGATGTTATACTGGCATTATTGCCAGGTCCTATGTACTGCGCTGTTATGTTCTCGGAGAACAAATCTACCATCACTGGATATCCACGCATATTCTCTAGTTTGTTAGGAAAGCTACCACAATTCACAGGAACGCGATCAGTAATTTTCCACGAGCAAATCTTTCCTCTCACTCCCTTTATTTTGATAAACGGATTGTATGTTGAAACTACATTACCTAAATTCTCATGGGAGACGAATTTTGTAGTAAATACCTTGATAATACCAAAATCAATCCATAGCTTATGCAAAATATTTTTCATTACTATTCTCCAATTACCGCGGTTGTCTAAATATACGGTTTCCTTAAAAATAATCAAGTAAGTAGCTTCCACATTACAAAAAACATCTTCTTGAATCCTTCTGTCAATATACCCAATCAGGTCTGTATAATCGTACACTAGAAATATGTAAGCTTCATGTTTATTGGATTTCTGTATTAAATTAATGCAATTCTTTGAACATTCATTTGAATCATTTACTTGTAAATTAATCTTCCGTATACAAACAGGCAACTGAAAGTTCTTTGCCACTTGCTTCACTATATTTCCTTCTGTATAAGAGGAAGTCTGATTAGGTGTCATAAAAATTAGATTTATAGTCTCAGAAGCATCTACAAATAAATCCTTTAAGAATTGTTGCAAATGAACATCATCAAATAATACAGCTGTAGACTGGTTTGACTGCGGATGGTGTCTAAGTGAATCGTGAAGTGCTAACTCTTTCGTTTCGCGTAGATACATGATAAACAGTAAAAACCTTCTTAACTTAACTACAAACATTTTCCTCGTTCCGTTGAGTTTCGTCTTATATAGATCTCTCGCCAAACCGCACTAAAGCCTTCTCTCTTGTTGCATATGAGTGGTTTTTCAAAATTAATATGTCATTGTCACTCGCAACACACGCCATTGGCATAAATGTAACACACAGCAACAGGAATCGTTGCCTTCAACAGAACCAAAACTCACGCGCTTTTTTAAGTTGATTTGGACGCAAAGAATTGTAATGACAATTTTTTAATGTAGTTCATTTCCTTCAGAACATTTTCTTGCAACGGTTCCTGTTGTAAACAGAAGAGTTTTCACAGCACGTTAACATTGGTTATCGGCGATAGTTATACTAGAGCAAAATACACACGTCTTCCAAGCTTACCAATAATACAAACTGCATAGCCAAGGTACACACACACGCACACACCAAGACTCCTTGGGAAACATGAAGACGTGTCAAGTGACGATACTAGAGAATCGCCGCACTAACATCAATACAATCTAAACTCTCTGAACGTCACACTGTCTGTCATAACTGTCTCAGTATATGGTTGCGGTATTCGATGTGGCAACTGTGCTAACAAGGATTCATTTTAATAGAATTGCGAGAGCTCTCCTTTAGCAATGGCCTTCCCAGGTTCGTTGGTCTACCTATCGACAAATCAGGAAACGACATTGCCGTAGGAAAACTCAAAGCGACCCTTATTGCAGGATTGCCACACCGAAAGCCACGGCTTATGCGTCTGCTTGACATTACCAGCTTTCATCAGACGTTGATCGATTTCACCATCTGAATTTACTTGATGGCTATTCGCCTAACGTGGAAGTGCTCGTATTCCTTTGTAAATGTTTATTCAAATGCATTATATAAATCAAAAACTTTGGATTTAAATATATTAGTTATTGTATGTCGTGTAACTGATCCGACACTCCCTCTCATTTCCTATTATAACACGTATATTTGTGTATGGGTACATATACATATATACACATACATACTGGATGTCTACAAAAAATAGCATACTGATTAAGCACGCCACGCGAATACTGGGCTAAGTTGGAGGTGAAAATGTACGTGGCAAAATGTTGTACGACGACATTATACGGGTACATTCTGGCGAAACTGCACGAACGTCCAGATATTATTTTATGTATGTTACGTCTAGTAAGCGTAAAATCATGTTTGGATTGTTCTGGATTTAAACCTGCACACGTAAAATGCAGGTCAGAACAGTAAGACATCTGTGGAGCACAAAAGGGACTAACTACAGTGCTATGTTGCTAAGTTGTACATAAAAAATGCCATCATACAACATTTTGCCAGTAACATTTTCTTCTCCAATTTAGTCAAGGATTCGCGTGGTGTGATTATTATGCATACACACACACACACACACACACACACACACACACACACACACATATATATATATATATATATATATATATATATATATATATATATATATATAAACACACACACACACACACACTAGCAGTCCCCCGCGACTTTGCTCGCGAGAATTATTCATAACTGATAATATTTTCTTTAATTGAAAAGACCTCTTTGTACACCAGATTGGTAATTCAGTCATCAAGTGTTAGAATGTCCAAGCTGCTAGTTGAGTTAACTCTGCAGCGGGATAAGTAGCTATAGCTGTCCACGCGAAAATCAGTCTTAAGTCTGTCTCTGCCACTAACAGCAACTTCACCAGGGCGTTATTACATATCACTGCAAAGTTGACATTGTGGGGTAGTTATAGACTCTTAAATGTAAGACGTTAATCGAATTAAAAACGTCTGATTACACTGTGCTTAATCATTGATGACAGTGCCCTATAATACATATTTTCTAAATATTCAAAATTTAATTCCATTAGAAAGTTTTGGTGGGAAAAGGTTTCGCAGAAACGTATTTGGTGCCCCAACCTTGGGATTAGTGAGATAATACAGGGTGGCCAAGAATAAGTGTTACAAATTGATAGGGATGGTAGATGTGCATGTTTGGAACATATTTGATTAAGGAACCCATGTCCGGAAATGCGTCCTTATACCTGCAATGGTGCACCAAAGTAACAGGGGTAGGCAGGCAACCTGGCGACAACAAGCCAGTGCATGCAGTGCAGCGCCGTAACATGTTGCGTCGCACATCGCTGAAGACAGCTGGTGTGTTTTTGATGGTCTGAAACGCAGCATGTATCCTGGCCACCAGTTCTTCCCTGGTATGTACAGGAGTGGCGTACACAAGGGACTTCACATGGCCCCAAAGGTAGAAGTCCAAAGGCGAGAGGTCGGGGGAACGTGGTGGCCAGG
>PNEQ01068768.1:15691-35760 GCA_003012365.1 Medauroidea extradentata | reverse complement strand
CATAGTACTGGTAGCTAGTGTAGCAAGGTTGACCAATGTTGCCAGGTTGTGTACCGAGGTGTGACCACTACTGGCACCTAGAATTGCATACAAGTTCCGCCCCTTACAGTATCTGTCGCACATAGTACTGGTAGCTAGTGTAGCAAGGTTGACCAATGTTGCCAGGTTGTGTAACGAGTTGCGACCACAATTAGTAGCTAGAGTAGCAGAATAGAAGCCAGTATAGGTAGCTAGTGAAGCAATATGTTGCTACTACAGGTATTTAGGGTAGCAATGTGAGATAAATAGTAGCGAGTTGGGGTTACTGCAGCTAGGTAGTGAAGTGAGGTGAGTATATTGGTGGTGTGGCATAGTGATGCCACTGTAGTGATGTGATCTTGTAGGAGCAGGTAGTGTGACACAGGAGAGGCCACTACTTCTACCCAGCTAAGTTAGATGAGAGTTACTGGCTGGGAGCTAGTACGTGGAATTGATACCAGTGCAGTTACATTGTGTATTAAGTGGCCAATATGTTTGTTAAAATATTTTGAGTTTTCACTTATTTTTTAATGTTATTGTGGTTCGTAAAAGTATTACGCATTACACTAACAACATATTGTAACATAATGAAGCCTTAGCATAGTAGAGAACAATGAAAGTCGATAAACAAACAAAAATGTTCACAGAAAACTGATTTCTACAATTCCTATAATCCCAGTATACGAGAGAATACATGTACACCGCAACGTTTTATACGTACGAGTGTATAAAAGTGTGTAACCTGCTAGCTACGAATATAACTTTGTTAATTTATATCCTAACTGTACTAAAAGTGTTACATTGTGTTTAACCACAATTTCTGAAACATCAGAAAGTAAAATACACAGAAAGTAAAATGTCTTAATATGCTCATTCCCTCGTACACAAATTTAAGTTTTTCGTTATTATCACATTTTTAACGTATCGCATTCGTTCACATAAAAATGCATGGGTAAACATACATTTACACGTGCAGTTACAGGACAAAATGTAATGGTTGATGATCAATTTAAAATAAATCTGAATAAAGCGTTTAAAATTACTGTTTATAGCCTAGAAACTTTCTAAAATTGATTGAAATAAATTTTTTACAAGGTAAACTGCAAATTACACTAAACATAAAGGAAAAAATATATATAAAAAACCGAAAATAAAATTAAGATTATCACTGCTTTATTACTACTTCATTCATCCACAAGTAAGAGTATCTATGATCAACAAAACTACATCTAGCAAGATTCAACTATTACGTTCGCACGTTTGAAGAAAAAAACATACATACATACATACATAAGAGCACACGCATAGTATCACAGATGTCTACATTCACACTCACACACACACCTACACATACACACATATATATGTGTATACGTATGTGTGTATATATATATATATATATATATATATATATAGAGAGAGAGAGAGAGAGAGAGAGAGAGAGAGAGAGAGAATTATATTTTTCTACGTTATAATAAATTCAGTTCCACCTTGCGGTAAGCCAAATTACTGTAGGTTAAAAAAAAACACTGGTTGTTATTATTTGCCGGCTAGCTGTTAACCAGTAGCTTAAAATAACATAACTCCACATATATGCATGTAATTGATGTCCTTTGGTGTGCTTGTAGGACAAATGCAGCGGTGTCTTAACATACACAAGGGCCGACGTGATTACTTGAAATTTTAACTTCAGAATAAAAATTTAACACACACCTTCTCTGATATTAGAAAATAAGGTTTTTTAATGTTACCAAGTTGTATTATATTTGCAGCCAGATCCTTAAGAAGTAATGTGATGGAATGTAAATTGAAAATTACAATATGAATGCTTACATTCTATCATGCCAGAGACTCAAATCGCCTAGTTGGGCAAAGAGAAACATTTTAAAATCTGATATCTAATATATAACATTCTCGTATCACAGTGTTTGTTTCGATACTCCCCCGAAACGGCTTAACCGATTTCAATGAAATTTTGTATATACAATCGGTAGGTCTGCGAATAGGTTTTTATCTTTTTTTTTATACTCCTAAGTGCTATTGTTCAGTAAATATTTTTAATTTATTTATGTGACAAAACAACGTTTGTCGGGGCAGCTAGTATTACAGTAAACGTAATAGTCAATTCAAGTGCACATGTATTGCTCGACCCAAGTGTGATTCAAAGAGCAGGCAAGTAGCTTAAGACCAGGGCTTTAAGGTATTGTTTGAGTGTCGTAATTAACGCCCACCACTCGCGTTCAAACCAATTACGTGTGGTATAAAAAAATCGTAAACGCTCAAGTAGCCTTTACGTTTGATTTGTGTCGGCAACATCTATAAATAGGGAAACTACTGACGATTTAGAATTTTTTAAAAAAGCATTACAGTGAACCGAAACCAAGAACTTCTATTATATTCGTTGTCCATTAAAGAGTTCAGGTTTCATCATGCCGTAGCTCATCGAGTAGAGCAATTCTCACGATGGAAATTCTTGTAGAGAATCTTCGGTCTTCTAGAATGAATTTAATGTAGTTTTTGAAGCACAGACTCAGTTGATTTCTCCCAGTATACATTTACAAACTGAGCTCTTCTACCAACTTCCTCCATTTTGTGTGCCATCGAACATACTTTCTTACACCAGAGAATGCAAAGACACACCTCCCATCGGAGGGTGCTTTCATCAACGAAAGTCTTTATCAAAGACTGTGTAGCCATTACAAATTAACCTCGTGACTTTTCTTACTAAATAATAAAACCATAAAAAACATAATTATTCCGTTACATCTACAATGAATAAAATAAAATTACCATTAATTGGCCACAATTACAAGTAATCAACACTAAATAAGCAAAGAACAATAATAAAACAAATGAAAAAATAAAATAACAAATATTATATACAGTAGGGTACGGTAAGCTAAAGAAACATCTGTGATGTAAAAGCTAGATTATATATTTGACATCTCAGTATATATATATCCATAGACCTTGTTAAAGAAAGTAAACATAATAAGACAAGGATACTATAGGCACACTAGTTAATTACTGAATTTACATAAACTGGAATTTAAAAAGTATTTAAATATTTATGCACCACTGACTTCTGCTTCATAACTTACAATTTGTTACAACAAATAAAAATAATGGTTAAAATTATTTATTCATTATGATTTATATACTCTGATATTTAAGACTGAAATGTATTATTTGGTGACGTATCTAAAGACGACTGAGGAAAATCTTTCTAAATTCTCGTGGATCTCACAGTGAAAGACGACCCTTATAAGTATTTATGCAGTGGGACTTGTGCCCTTGTTTTTGATTGCTGGCTGATACATGAAGAAAAGTGAATCTCTCTGATAGATACTGCGAGATACCTGTCCTCAGCGGCTGTTTTCAGCAATGTTATTGGATGAACTGTGCGGTGTTTCATTTAATCAAGCCATTTAAGTTTTTCTCTACGTCTTAATTACGTGGTGTTTGTGTTTAAGGTTCAATATTAGTCGAAGTAAAGAATTTTGGAATTTTTAAATTAAACATTCAACTTGTACTTTTGTAAAATATACCTCCATAATCAATTGTAGGAATAATAAACATTTCAGCTAGAAGTTTCGTGGTTTTTAGCGGTATAAAATGTTTACTTCTTTTTAGAGAGTGAAGCATTGCGTTTGATTTTTTACATATTACTTTCGTGTGTTCTTTTCATTAAAATTGTTCATCCACGACAAATTAAATTTTTTTACTTAGCAAGAAAGAGGTACTAGCGTACTGTTGAATATAACATCCGGTAATGTGGTTTTCTATCTTCACATGGAGAAAATGATGAATAAATTTGGAACCCATCGGCATTTAAATGATACTGAAATATTTTCTAAATGCCTTTGTGCATTGTTAACGGTTGTGGAAAGGTACGATGTCAAGCTGGCAACTTGATTACTCAATCATCAATAATATCTCTGCCCGAGAGGTTTACGGATGTTTAAATTATTTTCAAATGAAAACGTGAGTATTTTTTAAATTCGGTTATTATTGAAACCTTGGATATTATCCCGGACGATGCCACTGGTCTGCGGGTTTTCTCGGGAATATCCCGTTTCCCCGCCCATTCATTCCGGCGTTGCTCCGTACTCACCTCATGTCAAATTTCCCTAGCGCTAAAGATCTCAATGTTAAGTGCTGGCCAAAATCTCTCTCACTAGATATTTTCGTACTACAAATTATAAGAATGACACTTTTCCATTTCTGTAGATTTTGTGATTTTAAGTCCTTATGTATAAAAAGTTTGCTTTTTTTTACTCGGAAGTAAAGCATACTATCACACAGTGCTACATTAATAAACGACTGCTGATGAGTAGTTCATATTTTATTGACATTTGAGTATTCCAGTAGTCCGTTCGACATTGTACCTTTCCATATCCCTCGATAAACCGCTGTAAATGTAGTGGGCCAAGTATGAAGCCTTGTGAAACACCTAATTATATTTTTCACCATTGTGACACGCTCTTATCATTCGCTACACAGTTTTTTATATTATGAAAATATCAACTCATTTGCTTCAAACTGTTTTCAGAAAATTAAAGAAGGATTTGAGTTTTGCAAATAATATTTAATGTTCCACGGAGTCTACGACATTGCTGTAGTCTATGAGGTCAGATCTCTATTGTACATATTATATTTTATGTCATATGTCACATGAATCAGAGTTGTGCATGTACTGTGTTCTTATCTATATCCTGATTGGTTGTTGTCCAACAGACCCCTTTGGTCAAGATAGTTATTTATTTCTGTCCAAATTATGTTTTCAATGGTTTTAGACAATGCAGGTAAAACGCTAATATGTCACTAGTCCTTATATGTTTACGGTTATAATATATTTAGTATGTATTTAACTTGAGCCAATTTTCATGTGTTCGGAAAAGCTTCTGTCTATAAATAAGTGTTTATTATATTAGTTAAGTACGCTAAGATGAAGAGAAGTTGCATGTTGATTATTTCATCTGATATTTTGTCATGCCCTTGAGCTTTAGTCTTGACGCGTTTGTACATCTGAGGGAATTTCACAAGTCACGTAAAGTTTGTCTTCGTCAGTGACGTCTTGTGGTGTATTTCGTTTATTTTTCTTTTTCTAGTGGATGTATCTTTGTGGTAGACTGGTGTCGTGAAACCGGCTTTGAGGTCATGGACATTATAATTTGTGCTTTTCTTTTTCCCTATTCCTAAATATGTTAGGTTATCCCAGTGGCGTTGGCAACAATCATTGTTACCAACCAGACTCTTCAGTACATTTATGTTTGGCCTTCCTAATGGTCTTTGTTTACCTATTTCTTAATAAACGATATTTTTAAAACTAACTCTCAGTTGCTGTATTTGTCTTTCATAATTGTTGTAGGTGACGAACGCGGCATCTTTTTATAACTTAAGGAACTTAATACCTTGAGACATCCGTGGAGTGGCAGGTCGAATAACTCGCTTAGATTGTTCAGACGCGAGCTTGACAACTAGTTCCGGGGTTAATATGTTTAGGTTCACTACTTTGTCTTCGACTGTAGGGAGAACATAATTTATGCTCCAGCAAATTAACGTTGTAAGTAAATATGTAATTATATATAGTTTTAATACTGCGCTGTATTGCTAATTTTGGTTGAAATTTGGACATGTGCAGTGAATATGTCGCATTAAATAAGTTATGATATGAAAGGCCCATAGCACTTATTTGACCAAATTTTATTACTTTATTATATTTTGATGGTACAATTAAGTCAAGTAGTGTATCAGCATTGTTTGAGTGATACGTTGCTTCCAGGTCGTAGATAGAAAGGTTGTTTGATGAAAATAAATAAATAAATATTTCAGTTTGTTTGCTTGGAAGAAATCTCTTAAAAGATCAGCGTTGAAATCACCCATGATTAATACATTTTTCAGAAAATGGGAGAAAAATCTGAATTTTCGTAGTTTCATCATAGTCTAAGTGGTTGGTTCATGCAGCAATGGGAAAATTAGTAATGCGAGCTGTAAACTTCACAGAAGATGAACGCACATTTCTTTAGGATATTCTAAAAGCATTTCAAGATGAATTTCTATATTTAGAGTTTGCAGTGAATGAAGAACGTTAGCTGTGCATTGAGAAATATGTCAGAATATAGCTGCAAGATCTTGAGAAGAAAGATGCCACTGCACAGCTATGGATTCAGTAACTTAGAACGGTGACATTAATTAAAAAGTCATGTCATAAAGAATTGTGAACAGACAGCTACATCTCAACACTGTAAATAGTGTGAACCCATTCTTTCATTCTAATATACTAATGGTCACCTTTCGTACGCCAAGTCATACTATTCAGGGTACTATTCAGGATACTATTAACAATGATATTTTAGTTCAAAGTCAAATCCAAGAAGGTGGCCATGACGTCATCCGAGATGGTGGCGAGGTAACGCGTTACAAGATCTTAGTCCAGAACCTGAATCCTGTCGGGGTGCATAGGCCAAACTTTCTATTAATTTTACATATATGCAAAAACTAATGTTTGATTGACATGTATCTTGGAAAAGCTACACTGTTTAACACTGGGCAATATATTAATTTGTAATTAAAAAGTATAACTGAAACATAATTAAGCTAAAAAAACGCACCAAAGAAATAATTAGTAGGTTAGGTTAGAGAGATAAATCCTGAAAATTGTATGTACAATGGCTACAAAAATTATTAACTAGTACTACCCAATATACCATTTAAAACACTTCCACAGTCTATCATATCCAGCCATCATACGTTCAAGACTTCAGCAAATGGCATTTGAAATTACTTAAAAACATTATTATTCTCTATGTTTGAACTTGAGGTACAAGTAATTTTGGCCAGTGCAAAATGTATGTATTCACGCTACTACCATCTCAAAGTCACATCTCATGTGGTACAACCATGATTTTCGTCGACATATGTGGTGTCTTGCGGACATTAAAGACAACACATAAGGTAAAATGCAATGTGTTATTACTGCTTAACTTTTATTACATTACGATGCATCCTAAACCATCCATACAAATCTCAGTGTGCATGGATGACTTATCATCTTGTTCTCTGCTTTACTAGCAGAATGTGAAATAATTATTTCCATATGCTGAAGAATTTCGTGTTTGTTCAGTGTATTAATTAAAAATGATACTGTTACGTGAGCTCAAAATATATCAATGTTTTTCGTAATATAAATGAATAACAGCAAAGTTCGGCAAATTTCCTATACAAACGAAGATCGGGATTACTTCAGCGGAATGTTACCCTGACCACCGGAGGGGAAGGTATAGTCAGATTATTACATAATCGCGGCAGCCAGTGATAAACTATTTGGTACAGACAAACTTGTACGCACGTTCCTGTGTACACTAAAAAATATAACTGTCATACCACTTGCACGTTGCAGTAGATTTAGTTTGTTGTTTTATGCCCTTAATTTTTTTATTCATTTCAGTATGGTGTAGCCTTTTTTGAAGTAATTTTATTCTCATTCAGTATTTTCTTATCACCCATAGATAAATATATATGCTGTGAGAAACTTTGGTGAGTATTGTGTACGGTGGTCTTTCGTAAAAATGTTTTAGTCAATAAAAGTAATAAAATAACTAAAATACGTATCATGTCAAACGAGCAAACCCAATTTCGCACCATACGAGTTAAACCACTCTGTAGGCATCAGCCAGCGTACACAGTAAAAAAAATTGTACATTTACAAGGAAAATCTTGTAAACTAATATCAGAACGTAATAAGTCAGGTAATGAAAGTAAGATGACAGAAACCTTTTAAAGTGGTTGCAAATATCGTAAACATCTTTGCGAACTAGTAAAGCAAACGTTAATGAGCACATTTTTCGATTTGAAACAAAATAAACATAGGAGACATGACAAATTTTACAAAACATTTCGTAATTTTACAAAAAGTGTTGTAAACTTAACCAGATATTAGCTGTAAATATACAAAATTTGTTTTTATATTTACAGAAATGTTTGTAAATATACAAAGAAGTTTGTAAAAATACAAGTTTTTTTGTAAATTTTACAAAAATTCTTCGTAGTGTTACCAAAAACGTTTTTGGAAACTGGTTTCCAAAAAATCTTTTTGTAAAAGTACAATTTTTTTTACTGTGTATTTAATCGAATTCTGCTCAAATGGCTCTCACGATAAGAGGTACAGCAGACTTAAGTATTGACGACTGATGCGATGAGAGGTAATCCTCCTGACCATGTAGCACATAAGCGATAATTTGGTGTTTAGCGCTATATCGGCGACCAAGCTGTTTCAATTGCCTTTATCAATTATAGAGAGCATGTGTGTAGTGAGAGAGTAGCTCGGGACACAATGAATATTACCTTAACACGTACATAGATATTGTGACAAGACTACCGTAATCATACAATCAAGTTCCGAAGACCTGTGTCAATGGTTATAAGATTAATATTTAGTGATAGATGGTTGGCTGCTGTTGTGAAAAAATATGTGTTCATATAGTTTCCGGCATTTACAAAAAAATTAATAACCTTCAGGTTCATATTATCACACACAAATATTCTCGTCTATACTCTGGTAATTATGTCATCTGAAAACAATCCAACTCATTCTCTCTTTAAAATAAACACACTATGACAGTCATTTCTGTACCATCAAGTCCAACACAAGCGCTTTATTCTCTACCAACTTAGTTTCTTAAGCAACAACGTAGTAACATATTCAAGGCCCTTGATTGGTCAAACATTTCACGCAGTATTAGTACTAAGCAAAAGTTGAAGCTGATTCAGCTAGTCTTAGTACTAAAACGTGCCACGTATGTGCTTATAGCTGTGTATGGGCGTGGCTAGTTAATGTACATGCAGGTAAACTGTTGTGTTGTATAGGCAATTCGCGATAAAGTGAGCACTTCATAAAGTTTTCTTTCAGCCGTTTTGCAGCGATCTTTACTATTTTAATATGAAAACTTCCCTATAACTAACAACTAGTGTGAGAGTTTCAACACTCTCAAATGTTAACGTATATTGGGCCAATAAAACAAATTTGTTATTAATTATAAGTTCTGCTAAGTGCTCAGTTGATAGTGAGCAGTCTATAATACTGCATGCTGTTGTAACTCGTCCTTACATAGAGAGATAACAAGTGTTGTTGTGTTACAGTTCCCGCAGAGGCCTTATGGCGAGGGAGGTGGTTACCAGACGCCGTCCAGGGGTCGCTCTAGAGTGAGTACTGCATGTTCTCTGCTCACTAGCATGTCTGCTCCTAGTAACCTGGCATTGTCTCTAATATCTGCTCCTAGCAACCTGCCATTGCCTCTTATATCTGCTTCAACAGTGTGTCACACCAACCTCTGCTTGCTCTTCACGTACTTCGTACACCACTCTGCAGTACGCCGGGAAGTTTATATACAAGCCGAAACCTTAGTTATTGGAATACAGGCGACGCTTGTGCAGATACTACTTCAACTGTGTCAAAGTCCTTATAGAAACGCCTGTGAATACAGTCATTTCTGTTTGGACAAATTAGTCTCTGTGGTTCAGTTTACCGTCATGTGTTCTGATTTATTGGAATTGAAGTGAAGAGATATTGGTCAGCGCTTAACATCGAGGTCTTCAGCGCTGGTGAGGGGTGGTATGAGGTGAGTTTGGAGTATTGACGGAATGAATGGGCGGGGGTATCGGGAGATCCCCGAGAAAACCCGTCGACCAGCGGCATCGTCCGGCACGATTCCCACATGCACAAATCAGGGGATCGACTCTGATTTATTGGAAATCGTGAGAATTTGCAATTTATGAATACGTACAAGCGTTTAATGCACAGAAGAAGAAAACCAGTGTTAAGTAAAATATGATATGTTTTCGCTATGAATGAATTGAAAGATGTTTTTCACTTAATTTCTCATGAGTAGGGA
Organism: Medauroidea extradentata; assembly: GCA_003012365.1. Taxonomy (NCBI): domain Eukaryota; kingdom Metazoa; phylum Arthropoda; class Insecta; order Phasmatodea; family Phasmatidae; genus Medauroidea; species Medauroidea extradentata. Next base: position 25,849 of record PNEQ01068768.1, on the reverse strand, counting down.
CCGGAAATATTCGTGGGTCACTGACATGTATGCTAGCCTCCGAGAATATATGTGTTCTTCAGCAGACAACAGATGTTCATTAGCTGCTCGATGACACAGTGAAATTGCATGTGTTCAGTCAACATTGTTGATATTGGCTCTTCGACTTCAAGGCGGTGTTAAATAAGAAGTCAACAGCCAATCGTTAAAGTAGCACGAACTTACAATAGCTGGAATTCTAGCCTGTGCCTGAAATAACACGCGAATTTTTCCGGTCTCTACTTACGAGTTATCACGGCGTAGATTTAACACACAGCGCCATAATTCATCGTTTATGTTTCGTATTTCACTAACGTAAACTTGTTTGGTAACATTAACCTATAGTATTATTGTTCGGGAAAGGAATAATTTACAAGTTCAATGTCCGACATGTTATAATCCACTGTGCTATGTATACTCGAGCGCGTATATTCGATCGTTGTCTGTTGTGCCAGCTAATGGACAAATGGCCAGGGTTTGTGTACAAATAGGATGATGGTTTCTATCACTCATGTCGTTTCCCTGATTAGACCTATTGTATACAATACGTCGCTGAACCGCTTACTTTGCCGAAGAAAGCCGTACATGTTTGATACACGTGGGTGTGAGTTGCGAGTCGAGATGTCTTCAGAAAAGAGAACACGCCCCAGTAGGTAGCTACATCGAGATACATGACTGGAAGTGGGCGTGGCCAATATTCTAGTTCATCAGACGTATTCATTACCATAGTAACTGCTCCAGGTCGATTCCTAGATCTGACGTTAGAGCGTGCTTCCGCTCTCCGCGTAAACAGTAGAATACTATGCCTAACTATGTATACTGCTGAAACGTTCGTTTAAGTGTGCAAGAGTATGCACCACAAGATATAGGGCCAAATGTCTAGACACTTCACATGTGACAGAAATACATGCAATACTTTAATACACATACAAGTTCCAACCAAGAGCAGCCTGTTCGAAGCTAAACACATGTTATGTGGCAAACCTTGTAGCTGGATTATAAATACTCAAACCTCGCATGGCAGTAATGAACTAACAATTGGAGACCTGGAACTATCGCGGATTCGACGGTCAGCGGCTAGACTCCACATCGGTGTAAACACACATTCTTCAGCTACTAGTTTATATGCTGCCACTGAAATGGATTGCCAGTTGTACGTGTGACACAGTAGCAATGTGCACAGTCATCAAGAAAGAATTTCCAGCAACAGTGACACAGCTGTTAGAGACAGGAAAAATTCGCGTGTTCACTGAGTTGAAGACGAGCCTCCAAGAATGTTATGTGAACTCGAGCAGACAGCAGTTGTTTATTAGCTGCTCGCTGACACTCTGAAATGGGCCTGTATTCAGCTACAATTTTATTATTTGCTCGGCTACTTCAAGGAAGTGTCGTGTTTGTCAGCGGATAATTGCGAACGTGATACAGGCCTATAGTTTCTGGAGTTCTACCTTACGCCTAAAAGAAAACGCGAACATTTCAGGTCTTTACCAATCGCTACAGTAAATAACGAGTTGAGGAGTTTGAAATATAACGTTTCCTCAAATGAAGTCACAAAATTGCCGGGTCTCTATTGATAATGTTTGAAAGAATAATCTTGTATGAGTATGTAACACGTACATGTTACATTGATTCAAATGAAGAAATACGGTCACATAAATACTAGCCTGGCTCTTCATGCCTAGTTCGTTAAATATTGCCAAACATAAGAAACATATAAAAGCAACTAAACTGTTCCACGTATTATAAACATTTACACACAATATTCAAGAAATGCGCATTACAAGTGTGTATTATAAAGAAGCGCTCAAAATTAGCAGGTACAGATATGATTTTACCCTTTAGGTTTCGAACACTGTCAAGCAGATCGTACAACGACGAACATATATTATCATGTTATCAAACAACAAACGTGGAGCAGTAATTATTTACTCCTAAGCATTAACTCTTGTTAACGAACTTACTGAGGTAGAGGACACTGTGAAAGAGCCAGAGAAACTTAATAGTCAAAACAATAAAACACCATACAAAGTTCAACTTCGCAGGAATACACTTTGTACCCAATACTACATACCCGTAAAAATGATATGCAAATTTACCACACCGACGTACAGGAGTTGCAAGAAAGAAGCTGTGGTGTAATTGTATTACATATATCAATGTTCACAAGTTACTTTAAATTTTTAGAAAACAATAAATTGTATACTAACATTAGCATACTTAAATAATAAAGACACTCAATATTCGTTGTATTTACACCTGAATCATGGCAAGTGTCCTATACTGAGTATGTTAACTTCCATAACCCTTTACAAAGTTTCCTCGGAGTATTTATTAGAGCGTCAAGTCTTCAAAACTGTTACATTGCATTACGTAAATCATTACTCGTTTAACATAATCCCCAGTCTTTTACGCTTTGTCGCAACATTTAAAATTAACCGGAATAGATATTTTACATCAGTCAGTACACACAATGTGAATTTTATAGTCCATAGCTGCCTCAACATTTCACGATAGATTAGAAGTCACATTTTAATTTTAGTTTTTTTTGAAACATCACGCGCGAAATAATCCACAAAATACGTTTGTTTTGAATCGCAAATACATAAACCCTCGCAGCCATGTTCACATGAGAAAATAGTAATAAAACTCACCTCGGAATTATCGCTTCACAATTCCAACTGTATTCGTCGCGTTCAGCCCGAATTATTCAAACTTTCCATCAGGAACAATGGGGCGTTGTGTAAAATCAGACCCGGAAACCAACCATCATTTAAACCTAAACAAGAAACTTATTAAACAGTTAAGGAAAAATATGCTTAACTAAGCGGAAACAAAATTTTGATAGCAGAACCAAAAGGGAATTTCGAACTATTTACAGGAACAGTTGGCCTGGTTTGCTCTCAAATCCGCCGAAGAAGTCGGAAGAGAGACAAATTCTCTGGCTGCCGCGCGTTCTGTAACCCACCGAAAGCACCAGACGGAGCATAACCGACTTTTTAATAAAGGTCAGATCAGTTTTCAAAAAAAAAATAGAATAATACGCATAATTGTTTTACAAACAAGACATGAAATGGAACCTAACAGCTTCACAAAAAACTAATCACTTATTTCGGAAAGTTTAAAATTGATAAAGCGTGTAGTAAAGAAATTGAAATGGACATAAATGAACTCCGAATTATAAAACATTGAGGAACGACTGTCACTCTAAAATTAATTGCAAGAATCCAAAGATTCCCATGGAAACCCTAAGGGCCTTATTCATAGTCGTGAGATAGTTCCGAGATGATCCTGAGATCATCTTGTGCCAGTTAGTCAAGGGTTGGTCCTGACTCGGACTAGCGTTAGTCCGCGTCTATGAATAAGACAAAAATTAGTCCGACGATAATCCCGCACTAGTCCGGGTCAAAAACGACTATGAATAAGCCCCTAAGAGGTTGGTCAGAAGAAACAAGAGAGTAAAATCGATAAAAGGTGAAGTAAGTGTGGACGGAAAAAACGGAGAAACAGTTGAAATAAGCATAGCCCATAGTGTTTCGTGCGCAAAACAAAATCATTAAATGTGAAGCCATTTCTGAATTTAAATATACAGAATGTACAGAAACAAACTCATAACAAGTATACTCCGCGAATCCTGGGCTAGAGTAGAGACGAGAATGTTAGTGGCACAGTGTTGTACGATGTTTTACACGCACGATGTGGCAACGTAGCATTGTATTTTCTCCCCTATTGCGGTCCACAGATATATTACTTAGCTTACTATAACTTTTCCGACCTGCATGCCGTGGGTGTAGTTCAAAATTCCGAGCAATACAAACATGACTGTTAGTTCACTTGACGTAACATAAATATAATGATACCTGTACGAGTAGCACAGGACGATACGATGTTCGATACTATGACACACCGCGCACGTCAAATGTCATCTTACAACATTATGCCATTAACATTTTTCCATATCAATTTCAGCCCTGGATTCGCATAAAGTGGTTATCATGCGTTCGTTTTGGACGTTTTGTATTTCCCAATACGAACCATTTTTAAGATGTCCCACAAAGTGGCATGATTTAAATTCATTACTGGAACAAAATTTGTGAATAAACATGCGATTTGCACCTAGGAATAATAAGTGCAGATCCTACTACGCATTCACAATGGTTGCAAAAATGGTCATTCTACAAGGAGGGTGATTAAACATAAAGAACTATACACGTAACAACACGTAACGTCATATATTCCACTGTAGTTTCGTAGAATGATGTCTCAACAACAGCTTCGAGGTTTATATTGGCAGTTATATTCGCAACTGCAGTTTCTCATACAATCAGATAAACGGATTTAAGGAACAAACTATCACAAAATAGTATTTTCGTCAATTATTGTAAAATACGCCTTCTTACAACAGTTTATTCTTGCTGTTTCGTTTCCAGTGGAGGCTGGACTAACCACAGAACTTAACCCTCCTGTCAAATACTGCGTGGATAGTGGTGTTAGCTCGCTACTGATGTACGTTCTTGTTGTGAGCTTACTACAATGTTCTTGTAACATATCGCCCGAATACGCCACGACAATAGTGAGTTGACAATACTGTGTTCCGCATAGCTTTAGTTAAATTACACTAGTAATTGAGTGCAATAAATGATAATATTTTGTAATATTTGTCGCCATGGAAGGCATGTTTAGTCGTAAAATGAACCTGAAATGTCCAATTCACCATTTTCACTATAATTGTGTCTTACATTTAAGCAGATTTTACGCAATATTACTAGTATAGCCCTTGTGTAGCTGTCAAATGTTACTAACAGTTATACGGAACAGTGTAAACCACATATTTTCTGCCTTGCATGTGTTTAAAAACAACATTTGTGCGACACAACACGATCCACTTTTAAGGCTATAGTCTATGTTTTTGGCGAGCCCTGTAGCATACTTGTGCCATACTTGATAAATATACGACGTAAATTAATCAAATGTTTAGATTCACTGTTAATCGTTCGCGTCGTATAACAGGGACATGAAACAATGCTTGTTAATGGTTGCCTTGCACCACAGCGGTCTGGACTCGACTCCCAGTGCAGTCGTTCCTAATACTCCAAAGAGGGAAACTTAGCGCTTACCAGCGTGTTTTCTCAGGGCTCTTCCGTTTCTTCCCCGCCCTTGCCTTTATTCGTCATTCAACTTTTACCTCACTTCAGTCTTGTGAATACACACAAATTTCACTGTCGAGGAGCTCACTTTCTAAAGAAGCTCAACGACATTTAAACACACAAATAATAAGAGAGATACGCATGCTCTAATTGCCTTCCTTCTCCTGCGAGGAAGGGGTTTACTGCTCATTCGCCCTTCTGTGTCTATGCCACTTTGAACAATTATCTTTTATTTTCATTTGCAGAAAACTTTAAAAAAGTTTTTCTCCGGAGCCCTCCATTACATTCATATCTAAGTAAAAGAATTTCTGTTAAATATTTTCTAAAAACCGTATCAAGGTAGGTTTGAATGCTAGAAAATTATGATCATAATTGACGTGATGTTTTGAAAGAATTTTATAATCCTCCTCGTTTTGTAAATCAGTGTTCTGTGAACACAATGAAACATTTCCAAAAATAAAAAGCATATTCCTAAGAGACTGCCCCGCAGTTTAAACACTTGGTAGGCAAGTCACTTAAAGCGCTCAGAAAATCTTCGCCAAACGCTGTCCTGCGTTACACCACATTCATTATAATAACTTGGCGGTAAGTGTCCGCATATATCAGTTTGCCTTTGAAGGATTCTTTCTTTGCAGTGCGGGCAAAGTGAATATGTGGCATTTTGTAAAGCAATGGCGTGGTCCATTATATTCCACTAAATAAATTAAATATGCATTGCCAGGTTGTTCTCTGCCAAAAATAAACATGCAGAGTCTTAGCCCAAAGTCTTGAAGTCATGTTATATTTTTTGAAGTGTTGCGTTCATGTAGGCAGACATGCGACTAATATTGCAAAGAGTGGATCGTGTTTGTTTAGATGCGCGTGTCTGCATGACATAGCAAAATAAAATAAAAACATTAACGCAGTAGAGTAACGAGAGATCAGAGAGATTATTCCAACAAACCAATTAAGCAAAATTAGTCATCATATATCAGTTTTTTTTGTTGCATTTAATTTATTTTGTGTGTATTTTTTCTGATTCGCTAAATAATAATAATAGCAACACTTTAGCATTGGAAGGTTATTTGTTTTTCCAATTTGAAACAGGAAAATGTATATATTTGGTAACTGTAACACGCAATTGTTTCTGCGTCACTGACATTGTACTATGGGTAGTTAATTTACATAATTTTGATCCAGCAACAGCGTAGATTATGTTTGACCTAGATTCCATAGCGTGGGGGTCGCTGTCGACCTTTCTGCTATGTGCTGACCAAAATATTTTCACTTCGCTTTAAAATTTTCTGTTTCATTATAGATAAAATAATATTCAACTACCACCCATTTTATTTTGCATCAAAATGTTTTTTTTTCACTAAACTACCTAGGTTTACTTGTCTATTAAAGTTTTTTTTTTTTTCGATTGGTTTGACAACTTATTGTTAGAGTTTTAAAACTACAGATTTATTTTACGTGATTGATTATAAACTGAGTTAACTAATTTAATTGCTTAGTATTATATTTTACAAATATTTTTTATTGTAGGCATAATACAAAACGTTAAATTTACGATCCTTGTAAAAGTACTTTAGCTTGTCACCAATTATGAGATAGCCTTAAATGAGTTAATGTTTGAGCATTCGTCAAACAGGTATGATATATCTAATTTATATCGCCCAAACACATTAATGTTCTTATTTAAAGTATTTTTAGTAGTCGTATTCTAGGGCGCATAAATTTGGTTTCATGAAAATCGTGGTAATACGAAATAGATTGTTAATATTATCTACTGGTGTCAGAGAAAACTGAAAACAAAATCCAGGTGTAGAGCATTATTAAAAGAACTTGTGAGAATCAACGTAATTGCTCATTTTATGCACGATGCTTCTTATAACTATGTAAATGCATGTATAAAATAAGAAACCATTAAAATATACTTTACGATAAGAAAACTAACAGAAAGGATTTTAATATAATACATATCAGCACTAAGTGAAGGGTCATTATGGGTTATTATGCAGTGTATATATACTAGTAAATATTGATCATCAGTGTAACATAAATGAACTCGGTCAATGTGAGATACGAACGGTCACGTAGTGAAGGTTATGTAGTGTATCAGGCACGTAGCACTGCAGCTCACGTGTAACACAGGTACAGCGCCACGTGTCCAAGACGTGACATACATACAAAGCACGTATATCTTAGTTGTCTCTGATACAACGTCTGTTATATCATCAGCACGTAGTAACACGTATGCCGGCACGTATTTGCCAAACTCCACCGTCGAGTTAATCAAGCGAGTTACTTTTATAACACCCTATTAAATTGGAATAATCAGTTTACTATGGTGATAGGAATATTGACGCAGCGAGCAAAGTCATGCTAATTGACATCAACATATACTTTAATATGCCGTGGTGCGGAAGTCGATAATATGTTTTAAAAAAAATGTACTGGATACATTTTTCCGTAGTGACATACTTTCTAATGAACCACTCGTTAATGCCATAAGTTACGTTAAGATGGTAATGCTACACTTTGGCAAAATAATTGATCACAATTTGATCAACAATTGTGTTTACTATTGCCGTTTATAGCATTTATATCGAAATTCAAATTGTTCTTACAATTTACGTTTGGCATATTATTTAAGAATGTTTTCAAAAATTGTCAATTAATTTATTAACATGAAAACAACAAGGAACGGGATAGGTTCAGGTGACGGTAAATCACGCTCTGTTATCTTATGTTGTGTGTAATTTTGTACATTTCCACACAGTGGCGCTCTAAGCATGGTGCAATTGTTTACCTCAGTCTCAGTCCTACAGTGCTTGCCCTAGTATTGGGAACTACAGTGTTGTTACGTGTTCAGTGAATACAGTTCTGTGCCGTCAGAAATGCCACAGGACTTCACACATGCAGAGTATGCTGACATGATGTTTGTCTACGGTTTCTCCGATGGGAATTTCAGAGCCACTGTTCGTGAGTACGAACGACGATTTCCTAATCGCAGAGTTCCAGATAACAGGGTGTTTGAAGGATTGCGTGACCGTGGTACGCTTCCCAGCGTAAATGTTGTATCCTAATGTCCCGTACAACAAGCTCTTAATGAAGTTGAGAACATTCTACAGGTACTAGAACGCAGCCCAACAACTAGCTCGAGACGAATTGCTGCTCAATTTGGCCACCGAGGTCACCTGATCTTACCCCATTGGATTACTGTATGTGAGGTTGGCTTCAAAGCGAAGTCTACACGCGCAGGGTGGACACAAGAGAGGAACTTCTCGCTCGTATTTACCATGCTTGTGCTCAAGTAAAGCAATGTACTAATGAGCTCAGATCAGCAACACAGCAGCTGTCTATCAGAGCAACAAAATGTATTGAAGTTGGTGGTGGAGTGTTTGAACATGTTTTGTGAGGAAATGTACACAATTAAACAAAACATAAGATAACAGTATCGTGATTTACTGTCATCTGCAAATTTCCCGTTCCTTGTTGTTTTCATTCGGTTTCTCTGAAACGGTTAAGAAAAGGGCATATGTTTATTAGAAACAGTTAGTTCAGAATCACCAGTACTGTCACCCCTCATAGCATATACCTTTCCTCCCGACTCATCCTGTATAACGTGAGATACCAGTTGGGAACCAAATAAAACAAAATTCAACTGTTTCTATGACAGAGTAAGAACACGTCTTATTTTCTTGCGAACCTTAACATGTGATATTTATAAACAAATTACGTATGAGTTTTATTCAAGAATAAAATAACACATGTATATATCTATATATCTGTCTCTCCCTCTTTTAATTTTATCATTTCTTATACGCAAGTCTAGGCATAACAATTTCGCGAATCAACTACCTGAGTGTATGAATATCTTCTGAAAAGTAGACAACACTACCGATATCTGTGCTTGAAAAGGCAGTCTTCTGGGCTGCTAGATGGTAGATAGCTTTCAGCTTACTTGAAGTTTTCTATTAGTGTTCTCTATTTACTACCGAAGTCAAACTGTGAAATTTGTATTGCATTACACGATTTTTCTTAGCATTTTATTTCCCTGCTGCACCGCACAGGTGATAAATTTTGTTGTGGAGTAAGTATTATTTTATATTTTAGAGTAGTTAGAAGTATGTGAAGGTTAGCAGCACGATTGTACTATTTTGTTAAAATCAATCACTCAGTACAGAAACTAATACAAATGTTCGATTTTATTTAAGTAGCGCAAGTAAATTTTTTTAAGTAAAATTTAAACAAATGAAAACTATGAAAATATTGTGCCAGTGGCGTATCTGGAAAACATAAAGATATGTGCGATAAGTACTAAATGTGCATACTAATCTCACAGCTATAAAATACTCGCCCAACTTTGCTAAGGAGGAGTTACTTCACTGCGAGTTTCACCTCTTATATCTCCAAGTCGTGTGTCGTGGATTTTTTTCCTAAAGGAAAGCCGGAATTACGACCGCAAGTCGTTAAAACTAAGGCTATAACTCTTGCTGCTCGCCGGTATAAGAGGCTGGTTCTTTTGAAGGCACTTGGCTACAGTATTTATCACGTCAAACTGCAGATCCCGTGCCGCGCCATCTTCATGCTACCCTGGGTTGTTCTAGGCCACGTGCAGTTTACACTAGCTACACTCTACACACACTTAGGCTTGTTTCTAGCAAGTAGAGCCGTCCTTACTCTGAACTTCTACTTGAAGGCACTTGGCTACAGTATTTATCACGTCAAACTGCAGATCCCATGCCGCGCCATCTTCCTGCTACCCTGAGTTGTTCTAGGCGACGTGCAGTTTACACTAGCTACACTCTACACACACTTAGGCTTGTTTCTAGCAAGTAGAGCCGTCCTTACTCTGAACTTCTACTTGAAGGCACTTGGCTACAGTATTTATCACGTCAAACTGCAGATCCCATGCCGCGCCATCTTCCTGCTACCCTGCGTTGTTCTAGGCCACGTGCAGTTTACACTAGCTACACTCTACACACACTTAGGCTTGTTTCTAGCAAGTAGA